>CATIWJ010181915.1:0-60712 GCA_949640765.1 Croton laevigatus
AAGAATGATATATATATATATATATATATATATATATATATATATATATATATATATATATATATATATATATATATATATATATATAAAGTTATTTAATATTTTTATGTTTATGTATTCTTATTTACTTTTTATCATTTCAATATACAAAATGGATTATTGATATCATTTAATTTGAAATTTTATATCTTTAAAAGGAGGTGAGGTGGCCCAAGTGAAGAAGATAAATACACCTTGTCCAAAGATGCAAGGTTCGAAACTTTGCCCCTCCTTCCTATCCCTCTCTCACAAATATCTAAAGGCAAAAAAAAAAAAAAAAATTATTTTTATTGTATTTCTTATTTTTCATATAAAATTATAATAGTGTATTGTAATTATTCAATCTATTAATGAAATTCAAAACCAAAAAGTGAGTTTTTTATTGATTGCCATGGTTATAATTCATATAAAATAAGTATTTTTCCTATTATCTTATAACTCTTTTTCCAAATTACTATATTATTCCATTGTCAAATTACCATATGACATTATCTTTATCCTGTTAGGCAAAAGAATAAGCAATTACTAAGTAGTTTTAAAATGTTATTACATTTGATTATGATTTTCACTTTAATTTTATAAATGTTAGAGCGTTTCTAAAACAGTCAATTACTTCCGTTTGATAAATACACCAAAAAATGGAAATAATTAAAAAAAAAAAACTTTAATGTTAATATCTATTTGACAATTTGGCTGACGTATCAATAGACAATATCTAATATACCTTTTATTTTTGGAGGGTATAGTAGACATTATGCATATTAAAGTCGTTATGTGATTGGTTGTCCATTAAATTGTGGACCTAAAGCATATGAAAAATAGAAGATGTTGCATTAGAGATAGGTTTTTTAAAAGTTAAAATCTAAGAACAAACAGTTAGCCACATAATTGTTCCCACATTCTATTTCAATCAACACACCAGCTGTAATCCACATAACCATTAGAGATGTTCTTAAATGCATAATTAATTTATTGACTTTTACCTGGATAACACGAATTATCGTAATAGTATAATCGCTTAATGTTCTTTATTAGATAACACTATTTGTCATCATTTTTATTATCAAAAATATTATTTACATTTCCATTATAATTAATATAACGTGTGACTTACTATTTCATATCAGTATTGAGTAATTTGAAAAAAAATTAATGGTTATGAGTTATTAAAAGTAAAGAGATTTTAGGCAAGAATTTTGTTAACGCATAAAAATGATATATTTTTTTTCCTTTCTAAATCCTTTAAATTTGAATAAGGGTATTACGAATTAAACATATTTTAAAATTTATTTTAGTTTATGTGTAAATTATAATTGTGTATTTTAAATTATCGCTCTTAAATTATCTTAAATTTAAAATTTAATTTAATGTATATTATTATAATTTTACATAGAACTATTATTATTTTTTTATCATTAAAAATTAAGATCTAACCACAGGAACTATTTGGATAAAAGTTTAGAATTTGCATTAGATGGGAAATAGCACTATCTTTTTTTTTTTTTTTGAAGTGAAAAAAAAAATAAATTGTGTTGGAATACTAAGCGGTTACGTGAATTAAACGCGCGATCGGCTGCCGTAAGTACTTAACACTGGAAGCGTAAGTTTCAGACAAGCTTTGCTCAGTAAAATCAAATAAGACGAACGCCAAAATTAAAAAAAAAAAAAATCGAGGTAAATAAAAGGTAAAATTAGCTCAACAATTTTATTTTTATTATTATTTCGGAGAAAGAGAAATAATAAGTTGAAAAATAAGAACGGAAAAATAAAATAAATAAAAAAATTAACGGGAAAAAAAAAACGCGGCTGCTCTATACACCAAAAAACCAGAGAGACTCCTTTGCTAATCGATTCCAGCTATAGAGATCGCACCAAAGCGACCCCGAAACTTGAGGTTTCTGAAATTATTTTGTTTCGCGAAAGATCTTCTAAATTCTTATTGGTTTAGTTTATAGGATAAATAAACATTAATTTCTGGTTGGCGGTATCGATTTGGATTTTGTGATCGGGTATTGTATTGATCGTTCCGTCGGAAATCCTTGGTGGGTTTTCGGTTCTGTGGAATGGGTCAGGTCCAGTTCTATGGTTGGATTTGGGGAGGGAGGGTTCTGAGTTTGCGTAATTGATTGTTTGGTTTTGTTTGATTTATTATATTATTTTTCCGTTTGATGATTTCTTTGGGAACGAGGGATGCGTGTAAGGAGTTAGGGTTAGGGTTTGGCAGTGGGAGAGATATGGAGGACACTGAGCTTGAAGAAGGGGAGGCTTGCTCAGACCACATCAACGATGGTGGCATGGACCCTGATATTGATCTCTCTTACTTAGTAAGTTTTTTGCTTTCAAATTTTGTGTTGTTTAATCATAACTTGATGGGTAATAGATAATTTTTTTTTCCTTCCCAATTTTGGTTTTGGCTGTGTTAGATTAGTTGACTTTTCTTCAATTCATGTTGGCTGGGATTTGTATGTGTTAGATCCTTATTATGGATGCTAATGTGATTTTGAGTTTTAATTTAGATTGGTTACAATGCAGAATATAGTTGGCAAGTGCTCTGTTGATGTGCTTTTTCTCTTTAAGAAATAGAAGTAGATATTGCTTAATATTCTTAATATATTTAGATATGGAGATGAAGATACATATTAGGAAGTTTTCTTCTGCACTAGAATTGGTTAGCTGTAGAGCGTGTATATTTGGTGAGTTTGGTTTCCATCAATATCTGTACTTGCATTATATCTTGTGGTTTATTGAGCTAACAGTTGCACAAGACATTTGCTTATGGTTTATCTAGTTTGAAGTGCTAATCCTAAGACTTGTCAAGTTTGAAGAAGGTTCAGGAATTGAGCTTATTATTACTTTGTTCAGGTTCAGTAATACTTTTGTTTAAATCATGCAAAATGACTCCACAGGTTTTATATCGTGGAGTATTTTGGAAAATCAAGTTTTCTATTCAGAACTTGTGAAATTTTATCTTGAAAACACTTGAAAGATCTTGAAACATGAACACCTTTGAAGTTACAGCAGCTAGCCAATCAACATTGCATACCCTGGTTTCCTATTCTCTGTGTCATACACTTCCAGTATTCATTATATCCAATTCACTTCTTTGTAAATCTATAAAATTCTTCCTTATAGAGGGTAACTGCTGTGTTTTTTTCTCTCTTTGAAGGATGAGAAACTTCAGGATGTCTTGGGACACTTTCAGAAAGATTTTGAACGTGGGGATGTTACCGCAGAGAATTTGGGTAAGTCAACACACAAACAGATTATGACTAGTGGAAGCCCTACTCTCATATTGATTATCTAGGGGTTACATGTCAAACAGGGGCCAAGTATGGCGGTTATGGTTCATTTTTACCTACCTATCAGCGTTCTCCTGTTTGGTCTCATCCAAGGACCCCACCAAAAATTCAGCATAACAATGCACCAAGGTCTCCAAACAATACACTGGTGGAGGTAAACGTTTTTCAATTTAATATGAACTGTTTCGCAAAATTCAGTGTTCATTGTTGGCTGGTTTGATTGAAAGGTCGAAAGTTAACTAAAATTTAGTTGGTTTGAGAGTTTCTATCTTGAGTCAGTTGTATATGTTTCTTTTATAGGGTTGCCTTCGTGGCTCGGTGTCTTCATCAACTGCACCTCAGTCAATAAAACCTGAACCTGCTTGTACTACTGTGTTGTCACTGACCGCGTCAAAATCGTCATCCTCCATGATTAATTCAGGTTCAGTTAAACAAGATGTAGGGGGGGTGCCATGTATTAATAACACCAAGGAACATACTTTGAGACATGAATCAGGAAATAGGAAATCTGTTGATTTGCCAGACCAAAAAAGGCTGAAGGTTCGAATCAAACTTGGTTCTGACAATTTGTCGACACAAAAAAATGCTGCGATTTACAGTGGTCTTGGCCTTGATGTGTCACCATCTTCATCACCAGATGACAGCCCCTCTGGTAGTGAAGGGATGTCTCATGGACCTCAAGATTCACCATTTGAATCTCCTGCTCATATTCTTCGGGTACAATGTCTTCCCACAATTTTGCAGTCTTTTACTTTCTTTTTCCTACTTTGTTGGAAGTGACTAGACTTTTTCTTTTGTCTTGTGTTTGAGCAGATAATGACTTCGTTTCCAGTTCATGGGGTTGTATTGTTATCACCTCTTCCTTGTGATTTGATTCGCTTCTCAGAAAAGGAAAATCTTCATAAAGGCTCATTGCAAGTAGTTACCACTGCCCCAGAAAGTCGTGCCATTATGATGAATGGCTCTGATCCTGTGAAAGATGGTGGAAAATCATTGGGAGGCAAGAAGATTAAGTCAGAGAGTAATGAAGTATCAGCAGAATCAAAAGGTGAAAATAACAGGCAGAGCGGTATGGATGACGCTTTGGCCTGTGAGGAACTTGTTTCTAGCACGTTAAAGCTTCCACTTCTTTCCAATTCGTATTCTGCTTCTGATGCAACAAAAGGCACGAGTAGGACACCTAATCCATCCAGGGAAGTGTTCAAGGGCGCAGTGAGAGACAAAGGCTTTTCTGATGTATCAAAGGAGGAGCTGTTGGGGCCAATGTATACACAAGAAGATGCCTGGATTGAGAATTCCAAAGCCACTTCTGTTGGGAAGATCTGGGAACCTAAGAAAGCAAGTTCTCTTGATAGCATTCCTGGCTATCCTAGGAAAGAAAGCAATCGGAAGGGGGAAAAACCTTCTGTCAAAAGTGACTCAATTATTTCAAAGGCGGTGAAAAATTCAAGCGCTGAACTGATAGACACTCCTAAGCTGAAAGCTGATCAGAAAATTACCTCCCATGAACTGGAAGGCACCAAGTTGCCTTCTGGAAAGGAGCGTATATCCTCTGAGGGAAACAAGAAACCAAAAGGAAGTCAAAGTCACGGCAATGTAGTTCTGGAGATGCCAAAAGATGGCTTGCAAGGTGGTTCTTCTTTGACCAAAAATAAGAAGACCATCTGTACGGATGACTGTACATCTAAAGGGGAGTCGGAAGAAAAAAAGTTACAGAAGAATGCTGGAAAAGCTGGGGATAGGTATCGAGATTTTTTTGGAGATATTGATCTAGATCCAGAAGAAAAACATACTAGTCCACTGGAAATAAGTCAAGAAGATAGGCAGAAGGAATTAGACATGAGTGATAAAAGCATACATTTATCTAATAATGTAGTAAAGGAGAGATCAAGTGGTAAGAAAATTGATAAGCTGTCAACACCTGAGGTGCATCCTAAAACTGGTTTTGGCATTGCTTCCTGCCCTGGAAATGGGCCCATATTTGATGCTGGTCTTTCTGCAACAGTCCCTGCTACAATGGAAGACAATTGGGTGTGCTGTGACAAGTGTCAAAAATGGCGTCTTCTTCCGCTTGGTAAAAATCCGAATGACCTGCCAGACAAATGGGTCTGTGGCATGCTTAATTGGCTGTAAGTCCTCTACCATCATTCTAATATCTTATTCCTGACCATATTCTTTATGAAATAGCCAATCAGGATGTATATGAGAAATATAAAATTTAGGCTGGCAGATTTTTTTTTAATTCCTAATTGTATATCTATTTCTCTCTCTGAAGCTTGGTTTTTTAATTGTAAATGTTCCAGGCCTGGTATGAACCGATGTAATTTTACTGAAGCTGAAACCACGAATGCTGTTATGGCATTGAACCATGTTCCCCATCCAGCAGATCAAAATAACGTGCAGATCAATCCTGGCGGGGTTATATCAAAAGTAAACTTGGCTGATGATCAACTTGATCAGAATCACCAGTCCATTGGTTCAGATGCCATGCTCAGTAGTGGCAAGAAGAAGGCTGGCAATGGCCCATTATCAAACTCTTTGAAGAAGAGCATACATCCATCAAATGGAGTCTTAACTGGTGTGAACCAACCTATGGTAGATGAGACTGATTTTCTGAAGCTGAACCATTCTAATGATTTGGCTTTAGAGAATCACAAATATAAGCTTAAAGAGAAGCATAAAACACTGGACAGTTGTTCTGATGGAGGTATTGCATTTGATTCCTGTTGTAATAGTTAAATTTCTCCAGTATATGATTAACTTATGTTGACAAATTTGCGCACAGGTGATACTAGGTCGGTAAAGATGAAGAAAAAAAGGGAGTCTGAGCAAGATTCCTTCCGGGCCCCCAAAAAAAGCAGGACTGAAGGTCTTCCTCAAGATTGGGTGTCAGATCATGTTAATATTGAAAAATTAGGTCCTAGTTCAAGTAACAGTTTGCCTGCTACGACATCAGGGAAAAATATGCCTAAAAGCCATGGCCGGACTTCTTCTAAGGAGCAGACACAAATTTCTGCTAGAAAATTAAAGAATGAAGTCATGATATCCTCGAATGGCATTCCCACAGATATGGGAAAGCAGGATGATAGAGAAGTTGGCAAGAAGAGGAAAGTAAAGGGAAGTCATGATTCTCAATTTAATACAAGTTCCTTTTCAAATATCCAGGAAGGCAGGGCCTTAGCCAAGGAGGAGTTCAGTGAGAATGAATATAGGAAAGCAAAAAAGGCCAGGGTATCCAGTTCTGATGGGAAAGAGTCTAGCACAAGCAAAGGCAGTGGTAAAACAGACAAAAAAGGTAGTCATAGAAAGAACCGGCAACTAGGCAAAGACCTGGGCAGTTCTGTTTCTCAACGGAGCTTGCATGGCGGGGATACATTGAAAAGGGATTCTGGATCTCTATATCCTTCTGTTGCAGCTACTTCTAGCTCTTCGAAGATTTCTGGTTCCAACAAAACCAAGATCAATTTTCATGACATGAAGGGTTCTCCAGTAGAATCAGTTTCTTCATCTCCTATGAGGGTTTCAAAACCTGGTAAGCTCACATCTGTGCAAAATAACTTCACTGAGAAAGACGACTTCACTAATGCTTGTTCTTTTCTCCTAGGTGGTCATAGAAGAAGTTCAGATGGTGAAGATGATGGTCGGAGTGATCGATCTGGGACAGCAAGGAAGGAAAACATTCTTGGCACGCATCATCTTAGTTCCCATGAATGCCCTGTGCTAGAATTTCAGGAAAAGGATGTTAGTCATTTTTCTGATGGTAAAGTTAAACAGCAGATTGGGCCTTCTCCTGATGTTAGAAATCGCCAATTCATAAATGAGGGTTCAAATTACATTGGTAGTAAAAGTGCCACTTCGAACCGATGCTGCGATGATGGACTGCATGAAAATCATCAAGTGAATGGGTCTCGCCCGAAGAAGTCTGGAAAGGGGTCTTCCTCGAGATCCAAAGACAAGAACAGAAACTTAAATTCTGAACTTGACAATCGTAAAGTTCAGGTTTCTGATTCTATGAATGGACAAGCACCTGCCTATGAAGTGAAGCTGAAAGATGGTAAAAGTAGGAGCGAAGAGAAGTTTGCGGTCAGGTCTGATGAAGGGGAGAAAAGATATGTCGATAAGAAGGATTCTGGAGGACTATTGGGTAGTGAGAATTGTAAAAAAGAGAACCAGTCAAAATTTCGGGAGCACTTTGGTCCTGATATTAAAGCACAGGCTATCTTAAGCCATGATGCAACCTCTACTGCAAAGCAGAGTTTGGTGGAAGGTTGTGAGGCAGTCTCTGGGAGAGAAAAATCGCCATTGTTACCTCCATCTGCAGGTGCTCAGAATGAAACCTCTTCCCATTGTCCTCAACCAGTTTTTGGCTCTCACGCAGAAAATGGAACAAATGTTTCAGTTGTTAATACCTCTGGAAGCAGTAATGCATCCAAGGCGACTAAACAAATAAAAAAGGTTGATCATCCAAATGGTTATCACAGCAGTTCGAGAGATGCCCTTTCAAATGGGCATAGGGCTAGGGATCTTGATGCCCCAAGCACAGTTAAAAGGGAATCCTCCAGCCAGGCTGCTACAAATGCTCTGAAAGAAGCTAAAAATCTAAAGCACATTGCTGATCGACATAAGGTTTTATTTTTCATGCTGTTGAATTTGTTGTGTTTCTATTCTTTCTGGTTTCATGAGTTCTAAAAATTATTAATCTTATTGCAGAACTCTGGGTCAAATCTTGAGAGTACAAGGTTTTACTTTGAGGCAGCTCTCATGTTTCTTCATGGAGCATCCCTGTTGGAAACTGTCAGCACTGAAAATGCCAAAGCTGGAGAGATGATCCAGTCAATGCAAGTGTATAGCAGCACTGCAAAACTATGCGAGTAAGTTAAAATATTAACTTGTATGATTACAGTTTCTATTCTATTGTTAATCATGCAACTTTGCGGCTATTGTCAGTTGCATAATGAGAAATTCTTGTAGCCAGAACTGGAAAGATCTGTTCTTAACTTTTGCACTGGCTTTGGCACTTCAGTTTGATTTGAAAGCCTATGAATGACTTTGTTATGGGTGGTACATAAGACCTGTAACGTGGTCATGATATTCTTCTCTTTCCTTTGTCTATGCTAAATAAATTTCTTCAATGTTGTTATATCTATGTTGTACTTGTTAATGTGTTGTTCAATTAGTCTAAAGCAAGATAGATATCTAATTACATTGGGTCAGGCCATTTCCAGAAAATGGTCTTCAGTGCTGATTTGTTGTCGTGGAATACTTAAAAGATTTTGTTAGTAGCTTCTTGTTACACCTTAGGACTTTCTCTTTGTCGTGAGTTTAGGTACTCTTTTTGTGCCCATGCTCTGCTAGTGTGTTTGTCGGCTAGTTTTCTAGATTTGCTAGCCTCTGCATTGCAAATGAATAAGACTTTATTGCCCTAGAGGGTCTTTGCTCAAGTATTTCATCAACAGATAACTGTCCTAGTTATACCTTTGAAAACCGTCACTGGTCCCATGAGGTTTTCCTTCTGATTTTTCATCCATTAAAAATCTTCGAACAGACTGTGTACTATGTTTTGGATCCCTTGGTCTTTTTGCTGAATCTTAAAATTCAAGTCTTGTTTCCATAGGATTTACATTGAGAGAGCAAAACTAAGAATTTCAAGATAAGATTCTGTTGGACTCTTTAAGATATCCATAAAGGAATTTTTAAAGTGGCTGCTGTTAATCATATCACTTTCAGTTGTCCTAATACCTATTTTTTCAGGTTTTGTGCCCATGAATATGAAAAATTAAAAGACATGGCATCTGCTGCCCTGGCCTACAAATGTATGGAGGTGGCATATATGAGGGTAATTTATTCCTCACATTCCAGTGCAAATAAAGATCGCAATGAATTGCAGAATGCTCTTCAAATGGTTCCTCCAGGTAAATAAACAATATTTTTCCTCACAAGCTGGATGAACCTCTATTTGCTGTAACCTGTTTTAAATGTATTGTATTCTTTTGTTACTAGTATTTACACAAGGAATATTTCTGCTATCCAAAATGAACAAGGCGGCAAACTAGCCTTGCCTTCTTTGATCACCAGGAGTCCTAAGTGGCCATGTTTTGTTATCTCCTTGTGCCAAGTACAAAGTTGTGTGATGCTTTCCTTTTTTTTGTAAGAAGGGGCTATTGCGTATCTCTTTTTATTGGTTGGAAAACCGTGTGTGAGCCTTCAGTTCCCAAAATACAGATAGATATGAAAAAAAATGTACAAAGCTACAGTTGAAATGTAGACCAAGTGTTGAATGCTTGATGTAAAAAAGTGGCAACCTTGGGGAATGACTGGAATGGTCACATTTTTCTATAAAAGGAAAGTCCAAATTACTGTTTGTTTGTGAGAAGTGGTGGTAGTAGGAATATTTGATTGTTCAATAGATACAGCAAGTGGCTTTGCATTTATTGTTTAATATCTGAATATTTTGTCCAGTACTCTAGTAGTTCTGTATTCCATACCATGGATGTATTTGATACTCTAGATAGCTAGTCTGCAATTAGGTAACTGTGTTGTCCTTTGGGTTTGTATGTTTAAGGAGAACCTGTATCAGCATCTATTCTCAGGTAGTTGAATGATGCTCATGGATTTGAATATCCTTGTGCTTGCTTTCTTCTCCTTTCTTTTGATAATAAACAAAGTTTCTGTAGTTTGGCATGTATCTTTTTCTAATGCTTAATTCATTTATTTTTTTATCAGGTGAATCACCTTCTTCTTCTGCTTCTGATCTGGATAACTTGAATCACCCAGCAACTGTAGAGAAGGGTTTCCTAGCCAAGGGTATTAGCTCTCCTCAAGTGACAGGAAGCCATGTTATTGCTGCACGAAACCGTCCCAATTTTGTGCGGTTACTCAGTTTTGTAAGTGCGGTCACTCAATTTGTTATTTGATTCGTCTTGTTGTATACATTCTTCCAAAAAGAGAACTGAGAGTGAGAATTGGACAGAGGGACCTGTTATGATTTTAAATCAGAATTATTACTCTAAGATGGCTTTTGTATGAGGATGATAAGAGGATAAAATTACGAAAGTAATAATTAACCTCTTTTAACCTTATTTGAATGCATTTCAAGGAGTGGGTTAACTTTTAACCTAATAGACTAATAGGTATCTCTTACTAGGAATTTTGAACAATGGGGGCTATATTAACAAGAGTGCCTTTAACCCATAAGCCACAAAGCTCTGCCATTCTGTGTTAGAGTAGTTATTAATGCTCCATAGTTTTGTTTGCTTACTATTATGTATGTATATGCATCAGCATTAGTGATCGTGGTTGTTTTGCAGGCTCAGGATGTGAATTTTGCAATGGAAGCCTCAAGAAAATCACGAATTGCTTTTGCAGCAGCTAATGGAAGCTTAGGAGAAAACCAACGTAGAGAGGCTATTTCTTCCATCAAAACAGCTCTTGATTTTAATTTCCACGATGTAGATGGATTACTACGTCTGGTAAAGGTTGCATTTGAAGTTAATAGCCGCTGACAATCCATTCTTTATGGAGATTGTATCAGTTTTGGGAGGAAGAAAGAACTTAGCAACTTTGTACCTGGATCTCCCTGTTGAGTTATTTGGAACTTATGTTGTGAGAGTTGTCATCACTGTCTCACCGGTGCACTGTTCTATGAACATGTGTATGATACAGGAGAAGTGTCAGTGAGTATATATTCCTTTATCAACTTCAGGTGTTTTCTGATGCAGATGAGGACCATACATGTCAAATACATTTGATGATTGATATTAAGGAAATTTGTTTATCAACTTCTTCAGAAATGGTTTGAAGTTGTAAAAGGCAGTTTTGTCGTGCAGTAGAATTGTGTTTGAAGAAATAAGTGAATAAACATAGACAAAACCCACTTGTAAATACGTGGGTGGTTGTAGAGTTGTGACAGCAGAGTGTGCCATCTTTCTGGCAATTGTTTTTTTTTCCAGATGAGGTTAGATTAGCTGTTTTTTTTAATGTATTTGTTAGAACTAGTTTGGAGACGTCTGAAGGATGGGAACTGTAAAATTATGTGCACTGACATGACATCAGAGTGCTATGATGAGGCTGCATTAAATTTCCTGGTTCAAAGCGCTGTGTGAAGGTGGCGATGATTTGGCAGTTCCAGGTTGGTGACCTTTAGTTTATTGTATTTTTAACCTTCCTCTTCAATTATTAAATGATATCGAGATTATTCTTGTGTTTATTTCTGCAGGTTATGTTCAGGAGTTTCTGTTATTGCAATTAATCTTGCTAACTTAGACAAGCAGAGAGAAGTTGGACAAGCTGTATATATATATTCAAAAATAACCCTGCTGGCAGGCATGCGAAAGTTATTTAGCATTTCCATTAAAGGTTCGGCTATTAACACTAGCTGCTAAGTTGTAATTGGATTGACCATCATTCTAGCATGAATTCACAACTCAATGTCTCCCTTTCTCTTTGGCATTGACTACTATTGTATATATGGAATCAAGTAGAATGGAACTCCATTTTTTTTCGGTTGTCATTTCTTCCACTCCTTTTCAGGTGGGCGGTTATTCATGCTATATACCATGGGGCCAACATACGGTGATTTAACAGGTAAATGTCTAGAGCTAAAGTAACTATAGACACGCACTGCCCACAAATACACATCGGTAACCTCTGTATCCTGGTGTTATTATGATGTTTAAAGATGTGATTTTGATGACAGGTAGTTATTCTCATTTTGAAAGAAGCAGGTGACTGTGCTCTTAATCCTGTTTTCTACTCGTTTCCTGAACAAAAAGAAATCAAATTGCTCTCTTGATTTGCGGAGCATCCCACGCACTGATCAAATGATGCAAAAGATGGGGTTTTGGTTTCTGGGCAGACAAGCTTGTACATTGATTGAAGAAGTAAAAATGTTGGTTTGATGGTATAGATATTGGCCCCCCTTCGCAACTGATGATCTCTATTCTCTTGTTCATATTCATAATGAAATTGTAAAGTTAATGACACGTTAGATTATTATGACCAACCCCTTAGGCCATTCCCTAACAAATAAAAACAAAAATCCAAGCTAAACATGTATAGGTGCAGCAACATTTATTGATCAAAGTTTTGAAATTCCTTTTTTTCATATTTTTGTTTCTATTTGATACTTCTGCATATTTTCAGAATAATCACCATGATTGCTGTGCACATTATGTTCTCTCTTAAATAATTATAGAAATTCATTCAATTAATGGTCCTTCCTTAATTGATTACATAAATGTATCAAATGAACTACTATTATCATTCTCCAATTGTTGAGATTTTGTTCTCCTTTCAGTTTCCTGAATTCTGATTTTTGTACAGTTACTCTTTGAAAGACTTTCTTTTGGACAAACGTAAATTTTATGAACACTCGTAGATAAATTAGTTTAAAAACGTTGCACGTTTCTGCAGACATTGTTTAAAGAAATAATGTTTCGTTTTAATATCAATGATATCCTAATGTAATAAAATTTCGTTTTAATATCGATGATATTCGGCCAATAATATTTTTTCGCTCTTGAACTATACACGATTTTGAGTTTTACCCCCTCATCAAACTAATAAACTTTTAAAGCTCCTAAACTACTAAAAAATTTTGCACTCGCACCTTCCGTTGGGCATTTAACGGAAGGTGCACTTCACTTGTTTGTAAGGCGCGTTAAAATTTGAGGAGCCCAAAATAAAATGAAGACGTTGCCAGTTTTAACCCTTGAACCCTAAACACATGAATCAATATCTTCTTCTTCTTCTTCTATTTCTCTGTCTATGTATCAAACAAAGGAAAGTTCAAAATTTTGAATCACCAATCCTAAAAAAACAGACAAAAAAAACCCGCATAAAAGCAAATGGGTAGCATCACTTTAGGAGCGAACCCATATTCAGTTTCTCAATCTCACCAGTCACCATCACTTTAGGAGCGAACCCACATTCAGCGATATTTCAATGATCAGTTTCGGTGTTGATATTTACTATAACAGGGGATTGTTGGAGGTTTGTTGTTAAAAAGAGAAGAGGTGAGAGATTTAGCAAAACATAAAACCAGAAAAGGAAACAAAAAACAGAGTATAACAGAGGAGGAGAGGAAAATTAAAATTTCATTATATGAAAACAAAGATTTTACAAGAGTTGTTTTCTCTTTTTCTTCTTCATTCTCTTCACTCTCTAAACTCTCTCTTCCTTTTGTCTCTTTTCTTTTCTTTTCTTTTGCTGCTGTTTCCGCAACTTCTTCTCTTTTTCTGCTGTAGCTTCTACTTCTTTTATAGCTTCTACTTCTTTTATAGACAAATGCTAGGAAGCATTGTCATGGAAGCCCATACTCTTCATGTTCTTGAGTTGGTGCTGTGGTGGTTGTGACAGCCCATACTCTTCACATTCTTGAGTTAGTGAAGTGATATTGAAGCTTACTGGTGGATTATGTATATTGATTTTCTGTTTGGAATGGATGATTCTCACTCTAGTACAAAGATCATAGTCTAGACATAAGACAAGAGAAGGTCATATTAGTGTTATTGAGAAGTTCTCTGATAGGTCTGAGCTTCTATGGGGTATAGAAAATTATCGGTTGTCAACTTTGGAAGCTAATCCTAACACTTTTGTTGTTCCTCATCACTGTAATGCATAATACATTGTTGCAGTTCTAAGAGGTGAGAGTCATTATTTACTTATGCTTGCAAAATATGAATTTTTAGTTGGTTTTCTTAATAAAAAGCAATAATCTTTGCAAGTAGAGGGACTATTACTTGTGTTCTGCAAGAGGAAAAATGGTCCAACAACTTGGAGAAAGTTGATGTTTTGAGGATTCCTGTAGCAGCTAATGTGTACTTAATTAACCGTGATAATAATGAAAAGCTTAATATGGTGAAAAACAAAGTCGTTTTGAGTTTTAGCTTGTGATTATCAACTTCTAACGTGCCTACTGTTTTGGATGAAGTGCACCTTCCATTAAATGCCTAACGGAAGGTGCGAGTGCAAATTTTTTTGATAGTTTGGGGGCTTTAAAGGTTTATTAGTTTTATGAGGGGGTAAAACTTAAAATCGTGTATAGTTCAGGGGCGAAAAAATGTTATTGGCCATGATATTCTAACTTAGCATGAATATCTTCCTTTGTAATAGAACCAAGTATGATGGAATTTTAATATTAATATTATCCGCTTTTATTGTCGAATTAGTTGTGGATTCAAATACTTGACTTCAAGTTAATGTTATTGCTGATTACAGCTAGTCGAATTATTTAAATTCTGAATTTTCAAAAAAATAAAAATAAAATTATTTTGAGCAAATAATATCTCTCATGTTTCTTCTGTTATGGAAGAGAAAAAATTATTATTTTATTAAACTTTCTTGTCTCTATAATTTGCATATTAAATTATTTTGGCTCTGCTATTTAAACAATTATACTCTTTAATGGCTCCGGTAATTTTTCCAATCCAAAACACCTGTTTTTTTTTCATAACGTCTAAAATACCTATTGCAATGTTTGGGGGGACCCGCACTCATATTCTTCCTCACCTAGCCACTAACCAAACTGCCAACTGCCAGCTGCCATTTCTGGCCAGGCCAAGCTCCCGCCGTCACCAGACTCAGAGTCCATTCCGGCACCGGCGAGCTCTCTGTCAAGCACAATCGATGCAAAAGAAACTCGGCCTACAACTACTACACTAGTCCAGCCATTTCGAAGATGGAAGAGGGGCTGGCCGAAAAATTTAGTGAGCAGGATTTTTTTGGATCATTTGAAAATTAGTTGCACCATCGGAAATAATCGAAAATCAACGGCATCCACTCAATCAGTCAATCTTACAAAGAACTCAATTCCAAAATCAAATAATCAAAAAGAAAAGAAAATTTCGTCCCACCATCGTAACTCAGCCCTGCAGTCCCAGCTCCCACCAGCGCTGTCGACCCTCACCATCTGCTTAGAATCAACGGCGCCGACCATCGCAGCCCACATCCCGCGATTCCACAATATTCATAACCACCAAACACACTAATTTCAAAATTCCAATTAAATTTGAAAACAAAATTCACAGATTTGGACAGGACAATAAATTTCGAATTTGAAATGGTAAAGTGGAGAAGGTGTTGGCGAAGACTGAGCAGACATGGTGGCACTGGGTAGTCGGAAAACGAAGATGGAAGAGGAGCTCGCCGTGCGGTGTTTCCGGTTTTGAACAGGGGAAAAAAATGGTTTTGGCCATTTTTGGAAATTGATACGGATTAAAAAAATAACGAGAAAGTGATGAAAGGATAAAAAAGTAATATTATTAAAAGTAGAGAGATTAAATCACGTGTGTTATGACAAAAAGGAGTTCTCTGGTCTCTAGCTGCGATTCGAGCAAATTCAGTCGAGGGAGCCCACGCCCCCACCTCAGCTGCCCGATGCTCACGAGTCACGACTCCGTTTATTTTACAGTTGTTTCTTAGTCTCACGTGCCCACTGCGGGCTTTAGTTCCGTGCGCCAATTCTACGCTGTTCACAGCCCTCACCCACCTCCCTCTTCCCTTCCAATCTCCCTCTGTCCTCCAATAACCCTAACCCTAATCCTAATCCAAACACCGTTTAATTCAATTTTAACTATTTAATTTTGTTTCCAAACTCTCTGTTCTTTTCATCGTAGTGTAATGCGCTGTTCTTGTACACCGACCTTCGAGACTCCAATATTCGACTTCGACAATGGAGGCGTTGAAGGAGAATTTAGAAGACATAGAGATTGGGAGCTCCGTCGAGGCGTTCAACAAGTTTTTGGATTCGCAGAAGCAACTTTTTCACAGTCAGATAGATCAACTTCAAAGCATCGTCGTCACTCAATGCAAACTCACCGGCGTCAATCCTCTTTCTCAAGAAATGGTGCGTTTATAGTAATTTTGGATTTTGAATCTCGAAAATAATTACGGACGTCTTAAATTATATCCACAGAGGAGAATTATTTCTAGTTTTGGTGGTTTACGAGCTGATTTGTTAAGTTTAGAGTCTTAAAGCGCGAAAAGTTTGTTCGTTAGTCTCGAAGTTACTAAGAATGTTTTGTTCGTTAGTCTCGAAGTTACTAAGAATGTTTCAGGCTTAATTCAAGTCCTTCGGTTTGGATATACTTAATAGGGCCTTTCTCTATTTCGTATGAATAACCATCCAAGATTCCTTTTGGAGTGGTAAATTACATTTTTTCTTATTTGAAGATGCTTCATGGGCATGGTTATTACATTTTTTTGACGATTAGGATCTGAATTCTAAGGCCTCACTGGATCATACAAAAATGTGAATTAAGACTTTGTTGGAGCTTAAAAGCTCGAAACATATTTATGTTGCGCATTACGTAGAAATCTCATATTTTTGCTTGAAAGATACTCTTATTTTCACTCTTTGTAATAAAGTAATTGTTCCATTTTCTGTGAACTCGGTTTGCTTACTGATACTATCATTTTGCAATGCAGGCTGCTGGTGCGATGTCAATAAAAATTGGTAAGTTGTTAATTCTTTATATTTCACATGATTATTTATTACTATTCTTTATAACAATAACTTGTGGATATGGTGCATGTATATCCACCTCCGGTTTTTACCTTATTGAATTAGAGTTGATTTGCATTAGCAAATTACTTTATCTCCATGTCAGTATACTCCAAGTTCATTAGTGATGAAATATTTTTATTGTAATCATCTTTAAATGTAACAATTTGAATTATCTTCAAATTGCATGGTGAGATGCACAGGCATGGAAGCATTTTGATGGCTGCTGCCATGTTTTCCAGTGGAAAAACTACGTGATCTTAGTAGAAGACCTTTTGGCTCTCTCATAATATACTTTCTTTGTATTTCTGTTTGTTTCTGGACACTGAGAATCTGTTGTCAGACGTCTTATATTGTTGATTTGGCAGGAAAAAGACCTAGAGATTTGTTAAATCCTAAAGCCATAAAGCATATGCAAGCTCTTTTCTCAATAAAAGATGCAATCAGCAAGAAAGAATGTCGTATGATCAGTTCTCAATATGGTGTAACAGTCACACAGGTTATTAATTTTCCTTTGTTTTTTCAAACTTCAAATTACCTTTTTTCCACTCTGTTAGTTAGTTTGCTTCAGAACAATTTGCACTTACATGCATATATAATGTATAAACAACATGTTTAAGTTGACTTTTGTGGTGTAAAATCAACTTCAGATTCGAGATTTCTTTGCCAGCCAGCGTGCAAGAGTGAGGAAACTGGTCCGGCTGTCGAGGGAAAAGGCAGCTAGGACAAATGCATGTAAAGAACCTCAAGATGGGGCTGCAACAAGCTCTGATTCTATGATGCCTATTAATCTGGCTCCGTTAAATGCTGTTCACCCAGATCCAGTTCCAATTGACTCTCCTGGATACAATCCGGCTCCTTTAAACACTATCAGTACTGACCTGACTCCATTAAACTCTGTTGGACATACTCCATCTCCCTTAAACTCAATGGGGCATGATTCAGCTCCGCTAAACTTGACTGAGCCTCCCAGTGTCGAGGAATCACCCTCTTGCTCAAATCAGGATGACTTGATACCTGGGTTAGATGACTTGGACAAACATTTTGTTGAAAATATTTTTAGTTTGCTACGAAAGGAAGAAACATTTTCTGGGCAGGTGAAACTGATGGAATGGATCTTGCGGATACAAAATCCGTCTGTGCTGAATTGGTAATTTTGTAATCATTCTTTGTATTTAAAAAGCTCTAGTCTTCTCTATCTTGGCCATTTAGTTGTTCAGTTTTGCATTGCAGGTTTTTAACTAAAGGTGGTGTGATGATTTTAGCCACGTGGTTGAGCCAAGCAGCTACTGAAGAACAGACGAGTGTTCTTCTTGTCTCCCTCAAGGTACGAACACCTTACTTGCATTTTTCTTACTGCTAGTTTATTTCTCATAACTTTTCATAGGATTGAATAATTTGCTGCTCTGATGCAGGTCCTTTGTCATCTGCCTTTGCATAAATGTGTGCCTGAACATATGTCAGCCATACTGCACAGTGTTAATAGACTGAGATTCTACAGAGCATCAGGTGTACTTTTGTTCAGAGACTTATACTTCATGGCTTTTAATATCTATTTCTTTCTCTTTTGTTGCATATTGTGGTGTTTTAACCCAAGATGGATTATTGGCCATGAATGGTTATGCTGTTTGACTGTCTTATTGCTTAAACAGAATGTTATGTATAACTTTCTTTTGGCTAACAAGTCATTCTAGAAACCTGTAGTTTGGTTTTAATTGAATCATTGGTGTGTTTTCATTCATTTTGGCGCTTTCCATGTTTTTGAAAACCACTTATTTATCTGCTCATCTTTGATCATGGGATACTCCCGTACTTTTTATTCCCCAAGAATCAAGATGGATAATAACTTTGTTTGTCTGTGATCATGTCTGTGCTTTCTCATTTAATTTAACAATTGTTTAAATTGGTGCAGTGTGATTTTTGTTCCTTAAGGATATTCGATATGCACTTTGTCCTTCCACTTTATTGCTTTATATATCCCTTGTGATAATTTTGAATCTCATTTATCTGATTTTAAGATCAGACATATCAAACAGGGCAAGAATTCTGCTATCACGATGGAGCAAAATGTTTGCTAGAATCCAAGCTATGAAGAAGCCAAATGGTATAAAATCTTCTGTTGATTCACAAGAGATGATACTAAAACGGAGGTAAATTAGTTTCCTTTTTTATGCTAAAACAATTTTTCAATCAGTATCTCATTTCTTTGGTCTCTAACTGGTGCAGCATTGACGAAATTATGGGCAACGAATTATGGCAGTCTGATGTGAATAATCCTGTAAGCTCGTCACAAATTAATTATATTTGGTGAAGTTATATGATTTTTTTTTTCTCTTATAGACTTTTTTTTTTTTTATAATGAAGAGTCCTATTTTTGTTACTGTTATGCAGGAAAATGCTCTTACTCTGTCTGAAAGTTCTGAAAATATCAGGTATAAATACATTTTTTCACTTGCTTCAGCTGCTTGGGTCTCTACTCTTGGATAAAATTCTGAGCATAGAATTTCATGTTTAGGAAAATGGAGCCTCCACAAACTTTGAAGTTGTTGCCAGCGTCAACTGAAGACTCAAGTAGGAAGCACATCCTTGGTGTATGTTCATCCCGTATCCTCAAGATTTTAGTTTCAATTTGTTAATTTTGTTTGGATTAGGGTATTCCTTCATTTTGAGGAAATGATAATTAGGGGTGATCATTCAGCCAATTTGGAAAATTTTGAAAAAATCCGTGACCAAATTACAAAACTTGACTTTTTTTTTCTTCCCTTAACCGAATTAATAATTTACCCAAATTACCCGTTTAACTGAATTACTAAATGTTTTCCGAATTGATCGAAATATAGGTCATCTGGCCGAATTGGCCAAATTCCAATGCCTTGAACAAAATGCCGTCCTATCTGAATTTCACCTGTCAGGCAATTAATCAAATAGGTTGAGTACACATTCCAAAACATCTATAAAGACCAACAAAATGTATAAACTAAAATGAAATCCTGATTTATATCTCCTCAATCAATTGATTTCCTATTTTGAAATCCAAAATTACTGTAAATATTCTGTTCACAACAGTAAAAGCAAACATATTTTTACTCAAAAAAATAATAAAATAAAATATATTGTTCATGGCCTTTAGGAAATAAATTGTGTAATGAAAAACTTGTATTTGATGGAGGAGTGAAATCAATGGCATTTGGTTGCTCCCTTTTCATGAATTGTTGTAGCAAAGAGGAAGATGAAATGAAAGGAGCTGAAATTTTGAGAAAAAATTAGAAATAATTACATGTATGAGGAATAAGCTAACCTTTCAACTTGAAGATAGTTATGAAATAAGTGGGAAATGGGGAGGACACAGCCTTGTTTAGTTGTTTAAGGCTGTAAAAAAAAATGGCTCTGGTTCGGCAACGGCATGGGTTTGGGATTTGTGGTAGAGTTGATGTGGGCCAGCGACTGGAGCGCGGTGGTGGTGATGAAGGGAACAAATCAGGAAGGTTGGGGTTTGTGGTGTGAGTACTGAATGAAAGACCGAGATAGGCAGCAGAAGTTGTATAGGTTTACTTAATTTAAAACGGTGAGTTTCATGTTCAGTTAATTCAGCTGAAAAGAGGTCTGACTGAAATTACCCATATTACCTGAACTTTTGTCATCTTTTACCCGAAGCACCCTTTGATAATTTCTTGACTGGCCCAAATTACCCGGAAAAAATGATCACCCCTACTGATAATTCCTTAGACAAGGACTGTGTTACCAGGACTCAGCTACTGACACCAAAATGGATACATATAAAAATTCAAATTGCTTGGAATTTCAAAATAGGTTCTCACATCACTTCGCTCTTTGGGAAGCAAAACATGTTATGATTGAATGTTCTTATTTAGAATGAGTCAGTTAGCCGTATTGGATGTTTAGTTATAAGCACTGCTGGGTGCTTTGTTGATTTCAACATGGTGGTTATTGAGGTTCTCAATGGAACATGGTGAGTCATTTTAAATGTTATTATTTCCTCTTCTGAAAGCAATAGTATTTTCTGGTGCAAGTGTTACACTGGAAAAATTAGAATTTAATGATTCAGTTCCTTTGTGTGCTAGAGCAGTATAGAGTTCATTGGCCCTTTCAGGTGACATTAAGTTTCACAAGCAGGGTTTTTTATTGACTTGTTTCATACCTAAAGGGTTGAGGTTGTTTAACTTGGGAATCTCTTTCAATTTCAAAATTTAATGCTTTCTTTATGTGTTTGGATGAATTGCATGCCTTAGCTACTATCAGATACCAAAGAACGCAGAAAAGTCCAGCTTGTGGAACAGCCAGGGCAGAAAACAGCTGGCAGAAGCCCCCAGGCTACAAAACCAGCATCTGTCAGTCAAGGTCGCCCAATGTCCACTGATGATATACAAAAGGCAAAAATGCGTGCTTTATTTATGCAGAGCAAGTATGGGAAAACTGGTTCCTCATCCAATGGACCTAATGGGATCAAGACAGAAGGTCTTAATAAGCCTTCAAATACTTCATCCATTAATTTGTTCCCAGTCCCAGCATCAAAAGTTCCTCTTCGCCCTAAGATTGAGGAACAGAAAAGTCCTATAGTAGTTCCCCCAAAAGTTTCTAGTAAGCAAGGTCCTTTGGATCCAATGGATAAAATCGATATGAAGGAACCTTTGGGAGAATTGTGCAGGAGGGTCCAAATCCCATGGCAGATACCTCCAGGTAAATACATCTTTGCTGTTTTTTTTGTTGGTTGGTTAAATATTTGCCAGTAATATTAGTACGGAAAGGTCAAGAATAATGTTCTACTGATAACAAAGGATGCTCTGCTTTTCTTTTTTAAGAGAAAAAAGAAATCTTAAAAGTTATATGGTTTTAAGAAATTGAAAATATGCTATAATGTAACATCTGCACATTTTTTGGTCAGTAAGCTTTTGCTGCCAAATATTCATTTTCGTTCATCCTGATTGTTTTATCAAAATATATGCATGATGGAGAGGGTTGAAGTGACACTGAAATTTTCAAACTATTTGGTATCCACTCATTTGGAAATGAGCTCTCATATTTTTGAAGAAATATGATGCATTGTTTCGTATCGTATCTAATGAAATTCATCCCTTGGATCATCCAGTGCAGTTTCCTGGTTGTTTGAAACTTGTAGTCCCCCCACTCCCCATCTTGTTCGTTGCTCAGTAGGCTATGGCTAAAGGGGTAATTTGACCCAGTCCTTTTATTCTATACGAATGTCATTATAAAGGAATCACTTGAGATATTTTGTAATCTACTATCTGATGTAACGGTATGATAACCTTTAAATGCATTGAAGAGGCCAGTAAAACTCAGGCTTGGTTCAGGAATTGAGCTTCATGCTTGTTTTGCTTATCTAACTTTACCCAGGGAAGGGAAATGCGATGGTAAAGCAACCTTTTGGTTTTGGGTTGATGTGGTAAAGTATTGAGGGTACATAAAGCTAATTACTTTAACTGGATAAAAAGTTATGGGTTTAAACCAGAAAAAAAGGAGGGGAAAATGTTAATTAGATTCAAGCAACTTATGCAATTGCAACCAATGCACTAATTGTAGATTTAAGTTCCAAGAGAACGCTTGTATGTATGTAAATGGGATTTTCTTCTTTATTCTTTTTTGGTCTAGCATTGATTTTGGTTCTTCCCCTTTTGATATTATTCCTTCTTGTATGGACGACCCTGTTTATCCCAGGCCTGCATGATTCTGGATATGATTGATTATGAAGGTGGACGTAGCTGAGGACTATATATTAAATATTTACTACTGCGTTATAATGGAAGGTTACGGAATTTAAAAGCGAACTTTTCTCCAATTGGGAATTTTATCTTATCAGTTTAGTAATTGAAATTAAGTGCTTCTGCGCTTCTCAACTTCGTATTGAATTTTCAACTTACGCGTGTGGCATTACATTAGAATCAAAAGAATGTTTAAAGACGATGACGCTGCCTAATTTAATATTTGTTTCTATATGTGCGGGTCAAAGTAGTTGGCTGCAGAAATGGGCCAGTATGGTGCCAACCAGTGAATATTCGTCTTTTAATACTGCAACTCAACAAAGCAGTTAATGGGGATCTGTGTGAACTTTTGAATATAACTGATAATTAGTATAATTCCCTGGACTTTTCTGGTTAATTTTCAAGCAGAAACGTACAGTGGCTCTGCAGTTGTCAGATGAGCAGAATTCTCTTTTTTCATCATCCGTCTTTTCACTTCTCGATGTATTAAACTTCTATTTTTGTTTACCATTGTTGCTATTCTCAAAGGCATTGGATTTCCATTTACATTTCACTGGTTCTGTTAATGTACAAATTGTTTAGTCTTTTGCTTTTTCTCTTCTATTGTTGTTAGTCGTTACCTATATTCTGTTGACTCATTGTACATTACGTTATCTATGCAGAAATAAGGCTCGACAGCCTTTGGAGAGTGGGCAGTGGTGAAAATAGCAAAGAAGTTGATGTTCAGAAAAACAGAAACCGTAGGGAGTTTGAAACATTTTATAGGACAATCTTGGAAATACCATCTAATCCAAAGGAACCATGGGACCGGGAGATGGACTACGATGACTCATTGACCCCAGACATCCCAATTGAACAGCCACCCGATACTGATGGCTCAGAAACCCAGCTGTCCAATAATGAAGCTGCGGTTGCATCAGTAGTAGCACCCTCACCGTCACCCTCTTCGATCCAAATTGGTGGAGGGAGTGGTTCTTCTGAGCCTGACCTTGAGCTACTTGCTGTATTGCTTAAAAATCCAGACTTGGTTTTTGCATTGACTTCTGGTCAAGCTGGTAATTTATCTTCCGAGGATACTGTGAAGCTGCTTGATATAATCAAGAGGAGTGGAACAGGTTTAGGCGGTAGTGTAAATGGGGTTAGCGGAAAAGTAGAGGATAAAGTTGAAGTTTCACTTCCATCGCCAACTCCTTCAAGCAATCCTGGAACGGTGCGTGACTTGGGCTCATGCTGCCACAAACCTTCAATTTTTTTCATCTTCTTTTGGGCAGATTTTTTTTTTTTATTTTAACATAGATATCCTAATTCCTATGGGAAGGAGGGAGTGAGCTTCGAACCTTAGACCTCTGGTCTAGGATGCCAATGCTCTACCAACTGAGCTGGCCTTCATTCCCTTTTGGGCTGATTTATTTGCTCCCCTGTTATTACATATTCATGGTGATTTAAATACTGGGACGCATGCTTTAAAAATAAAAGAAATGGAAACTATTAAATTTTTCCAATTAACAACCGACCCCCCCATAAAAAATGGAAAAAGTTCCAACGAACTATAATACAACTGTTTCAACTTTCATTGGTTTTGGTACGCATCTAGAATAAGAATAGTCACTGTCAGTGGGAAGTTTGTGTAGCAGGGTTTTATGGTTGATCTTTTAACTGCCTTTAGGGGTCATCTTAAGAGGATTATGGTTGTTGTTCTTTTACTCTTATGCTCTTGAGAAATGGTGCTATGATGGGTCCTTAGCCCAATGTGGTCCCACTCAGTTGTACCATTGTCGAAATAATTTATTTGTTCTTTCTTGTTTATAATTGACCGTTCTAATATGAATCCTGTAAAATTTGCAGAGTGGATGGAGACCAGAAGTTGCCAAGAATCCCTTTTCAAAGGCGAACAGAGTTACTATGTATAGTGATCCCCAACTCCCTATCAACGCTTACTCCAACTTACTGCAGCAGCAGACTCAAAACCATACCACTGACCTTAGAACAACTCCACAGCAAGCAACCTTACAATTACTATCCCAACAGCTGCTAGCAGCAATGCCTGCCTTCTCTATACCTCAATCAACTCCGATTATACCTGAAAATAGACAATCTTCTATGCACCAGAGTTCTTTAATGGGATTACACAAGTACTCTACCACTACCACTGGCCCTTCATTTGCAATGAATACTCCTGATAAACGACCACTTTCTTTTCCAACGCCTACTGCAACATCTGCTCCGGGGCTTGTGCAATCATCTAGATCATCATCTACAGGACAAGTAGGTTTAGTGCCTGATTCCTGGAGAAGTAGGCAGGTTTTAGCATCTAATTCAATTAATCAAATCAATTATGAACCGGCATCGTATAGAGGACCTGTACAGCCTCAGTCAGAGTCACAGTCAGGTCCTCATTGGGGGAGAAATGGGGGGTTTGAATCCTGGAGTCCGGATAATAGTCCTGTTAGGTCAACAGAGTACATTGCAGGAAGAAACTATACAGAATCTAGAGTAAATTCTGGGTGGAATTATAATCCTGATAATAGAAACAGGCAACACCGGAATTATCCAGGACAACAACGGGACTATGATAATAGGAATGGAAACAGAAGATGGAATTAAAAAATGAGGCTGTAATTGCAATTGTTGAGATTTGAAATGTTGAGTTTTGACCAAAAGCATCAAATATAATTTTTTTGTTATACCATCTTTTCAATGAATTTTCATATCTTGTATAATTTGTATGGGCCTGTGTGTTCGAAAAGCCTCCTCGATGGGATGCGGGCTATGGAATACTACTTGACTGCATGTTCTGTTATGTTCTCTATATATAGAGTGAATACCTGAAAAAGAAGAAAGATGATTCTTAATTTCTTTTTCTGTAAACATTGATTCAAATTAGAAGGTTGGGATGGTTGGTTTTTAAAAAAAAAAGAGAAGAAAAGAAAAGAATGTTACAATTTCGATAAATTGAAAATGAAAATGAGGAATGCCTATGTACAATTTCATTTTTTAATACTACTGAAATTAGCATCTTTTCAAGTTTTATACAAATGATGAAAAATAAAAATATTACAACTTATTTTTTAATTTAAATAAATGAAAAAGTAATAAAAAATTAGGTTAAAAAATAAGTGTCATATAATCACTTTTTCAATTAAAATGCAAAATTAAAAAGGAGGGGTGAATGAAGTGCTAATTTTTTCAGTTTTTTTTGACTGAATTACAAAGATATATCTATTTTAAACGTGAGGAAAGTTCTATTCGAACGCTAATCTCCCAGATAAAGAGTCAGTATATTTCCCACTCGACTCAACCGTACTAATTTTTTTCAATTTAATGTAATAAAATGCAAGGCAGTAGGCACATACTGTTAAAAAAACACATGGGAAACAGACTTCTGGCTTCTGGGTGGTGGGCAGTAGATGATCGGAGAATCTGATACTCATAAACCAAGTATGCCTTCTGCATCGAAATTCTTTTGATCTATCTATGAGCTTTAATACCCAATTTAACAACTTCAAACACCACTACTCCTAACAATGGGATTGAGGTTTTTGTGCAAATCCCATCTCTTACATCTCTCTTCGCGCCATACAACTCAAACCCTCCTCATCCCATCCCTCAGTTCTCACTTGCACGCCCCTTCCCCTCATATTCCTCTTTACCATACACCTAAAAGATGGCATTTTGGCCATTCACATGGCCATTCCGACAGCCGCCACCGCCACCAGTCCTCCGGTCAAGAGGGTGAGAAAATATTCCGTTTGGGTCTTGCTTCTGATATTGGCTTGGCTGTTGGAAAAGCTTTGACTGGTTATTTATCAGGAAGTACTGCAATTATTGCAGATGCTGCCCATTCAGTCTCCGATGTGGTAATAATTGGCATAATTTTCATGTTTGATTAAAGCTTTGAGACATGGGGATCACTGCAATTACTGAACTTTATTGGCTTCTGACTCTCTGCAGGTTCTTAGCGGGGTTGCTTTATGGTCATACAAAGCTGGGATTGCTCCAAGAGACAAAGAACATCCATATGGTCACTTATAATTTGTACCTACACTTTACTCCGTTTATCTAATCACACACACACACATGTTGCCCTTCTTGCTACTGCTTTAAGTTATTAGGAATTTAGAATTCATATTTACCCATTATAGTTTATATATTGAGGTGCAAATATAATGCCTTCTACTTTCCTTTTACAATTTATGCTCATAATGTGTTGATTACAGTGAATTTAAATCTGTAACACTTGGTGTCTTTTTCATCAATGGAATTTAGGTTTAGTTATGGCAGTATCTATTTTTGTTAACTTGTAAGTTTATAAGGAACATTAATCATATGCTTTCTCAATTCTGGTATGCTGTCTTTTTTTATTTCTCCCTTGTTTGTTTTGGGCTTATGCTTGCCTAGTTATCCTTGGCAAATGATGAGATCAGTAATGGAGAAGCAAAAACCTATAATAAAAAGAGAAAGCAAACTTATGTATTCTTTTTCATTTCAGTCATAATTTCACACGGACATATTGCTAATTTTTTAATGTCATGGGATTTTAAGTCATTATAAATCTTGGATGATCCATTTTGCTTCAAGTTTTTGTAATTTCTTTACTTTCATTTTCTCTCAGGGCATGGGAAATTTGAGTCATTGGGTGCCCTTGGAATTTCTGGCATGCTTTTGCTGACTGCTGGTGGTATTGCATGGCATGCTCTAGACCTTCTTATTGTATGATTTCTTCCCTTCTATTTCCATGTTTCAAGTTTCAACTGATGTCAGGATGTTGATTCTTGATCCAGATTCATAAATTAGCTTTTCTTAATCTTTACAGTAATAGAAGTTAAAACAGATCTTGAATCTTGCTTAAAAATGTGCAGGGGTTGTTGTCTGTATCTCCTGAAGTAGTAAATCATTCAGTGTCTCTAGAACATATGCATGGTCATCATCACGGTGGACATCATCATGGTCTAGACATGGAGCATCCCATCCTTGCATTGAGCATGGCCATTGTGTCAATCTCGGTAAAAGAAGGGTAAATAGTAACTATTCTTAACAAATTCCTATTTTTCCTAATTCTGCATTTCTGCTGAATTGCTGATTCTTTCTCGCAGCCTCTAGTCCCTCCTGAAGTTAATTATTGTTAACATACCCTTGTCGTTTTTCAAGGATAATCCTATTTTGTATATGTTGATTGTGTTTAGTAGATGACTCTTGAAGAGTACCTTAAGTTAAAGGTTCATGAAAATACTTAGCCTGGTTATATGAATTATTTTGCTACTTCTTTCTTGTTGCAGTGATATCTTAAGCAAAAACTAATCTTTTTGCATGAAATTTATCTTTCCATTTTGCCTCTCTTGGCTCTTTCTCTCTTTCCTTCACCATCTTCTCTTTCACTTTTGTAGAACCATGTTTTTTTATCTTCTTAACGGGAAAGATTTTCTGTATGTGTACGGGTTTGTTCTTAAGGCCAATTCTTGATGCTGATTACTAAACGAGTGACCCGTTTTCTTTAATATTATCATCCAGTCCTGGCTGGTCTTTGCTTAATGTCTTATGATGTTTATTTCATGATCCTCCAGGCTTTATTGGATAACAAAACGAGCTGGGGATAAACAAGGCAGTGGACTCATGAAAGCAAATGCCTGGCATCATCGCGCAGATGCCATTTCATCTGTTGTTGCACTTATTGGGGTTGGTAAGAAGCCTTTTTTTTGGCTTTGGCCCCTTCATCAATTGATTCCACATGAAAGCCAAATTTCTTACACAATTGTGATTATTTGGCTTCCTTTGTTATAAGGTTATACCGTTATAGTTTAATTTGCTATTAACTGCAAATTATAGAGTATTGATTTGAGATTTTTATAGTTTGTAGTGCATTTTCTTCTTTAATTTAATTTCATATGATACACTACTGAATGAATTCATATGGTCAAGCTACACCAATAATCTTTCAGTCCGCACCAATCCTGAATTTATGTGCTGTGTTCATCCTCTTCTTAAGTTAAGTTTAGGGAAGAGATTGACTAATGTTTATCAGAGATTGCTTATTTTATATGAAGCTTTTGCTAAACCTAATTATAGTCCTATTACAAATCTTGAACGAAGCAGTGATAATGCGATTCACTTTGGTGATAACTATTTTGTGGTTAATGGTTGTCTTGTTCTTTCTTTTATTTTCTTTATTGTCCTCCAATTGATTCTATATTTAAACTAATGAGTGCTTAAATCACTATGGGTGTTTTCTTCTTTTAAATACTAGCTTACCATTCATGATTCCAGGGGGTTCTATTCTTGGAGTTAAGTTTCTGGATCCTCTTGCTGGACTTTTTGTCTCAGGCATGATACTAAAAGCTGGACTGGAAACTGGTTACCAGAGGTATTGTGTTGGTACTTGTTTTGTACATGTCCTTTCTCAATTTTGCTTCTCTACCGAGATTTTTGACCTTGTATCATGTACTTGTGATTTTTGAATAGGAATAAGGGTAATTTTATATGCAACATTAATCTCTTTCATGTTGAGGCTTCATTGTTCTACTCAGATGCTTAGTTGTTTTATCTGTTTTTGTTTTGGTAATTCTCATTTTTTGGGCTATGAGTTCTTCTAAGTAGTCATTAATTATAGAAACCGAGGAAGACGTTAAGGCTCCCAGAAACGGCTGCTATGAATTCCCTTATTTTGCAAGGGGTCCCTTTTTAACATTTAACCATCAAACCATTTTAGTGGTTTACCCATCATCAGTTATAATATTTTCTGGCAACAAGAGTCTTCTTGTTTGACTTCTTGGTACGTCTAAATAGTGTCATGGAATTGGTTGATGCTGCAATTCCCATAGAAGATTTGGATCCTTTAAGACAAACGATACTACAAGTTGAAGGTGTCAAGGTTTGTATCAAAATCTTCTCAAAACTTCATGTTTTCACTAATTTGTGCTTCACTTGCTAACTGATATTACTTCAGTTTTAATCATCTAGATTTTGCTACTATCATTGATTGTTTTGTGAACTCACTATTGACTATCTTAACAAATACACAATCTAATGCCTATGCTTTCCCTTGTAAAAGAATTTCCACTGCTGTTTGCAGAGATACAAATTTATCTAGCTTTGAGTTATTACATATACATAGGCCTGGCCATTTTAAGGTTTGAACCACCTATTCGGAACTGTCAGAAACCGGAACTGGAATCGCCACAAACCGGAACTGTGATGAACCATAACCGTAACCGTTGAATGAAGGTTCGGTTTTGGTTCAAGAAAAATTGGAACCGTAACCATTTTGTAACCGTAATTGGCCAGAACTGGAGGTTCGTACCATAAGGTTCCAAACAGTTTCATGAGTTTAGGTTAAATAAATTGATTTTTATAATTATTCAATTTCTAGACTAAACAAAACTCAAGAAAATGAGTTTAGGAATGCAAAACCCTGGGCTTTAAAAGGGTGGCAATTGTTTTACCATTGTAATAATATTTTAAAACACCTAAAACATCGGAGAACTGGACGAAGAACCTCAAAGAACCATTTGGAACTGTTACTTGAAAAACTGTGGAAGAACCGTTGTCAGATGGTCCGGTTAAGGTTCCAACATTTTTGGAACCATGAACCATCTGTTCCAGAACTGTAACCGGAGGTTCTGGAACCATGGCCAGGCCTACATATACACTTATGAAACCATGCATCCTTGTATTGTTATCATGCAGTCCTGAAGTTATGTTAGATTAAATTCAGCCAAAATTTCAAATATGGTTCTGGATATTCTTAAAATTAATGAATAAGGGGTGCAACTGACTGCCATTTCGCCCATGTTAATTTCAGAAGATCTTTCCATCTGCAGTCTAAAAGTTCGGTTGGTTTGACTTGTTATCATAACCCTATCCAGTAATGTGTATGTAGTGACCGTAAATGTGATTCCATGTCTGTTCAAGTATAATCAAGAGTTTGGCAGGCTTTTACTTCCTCTCTTTAATGTAATGGATCTTTTGAATTTGCAGGGATGCCATCGCTTGAGAGGAAGGAGGGCTGGTTCATATTTGCACCTTGATGTTCACATCGAGGTCTGTTTACCTGAATATGTCTGTGTGTGTATCAAATCACATTGAGAATGTGGCTAGACAAAGTATCACCTCTGAGTGATTTAGTCATGATCTGAATTACAGGTTGATCCTTTTTCTAGCGTTAGTGCTGCCCATGGAATTGGTGAAAAGGTTCGTCAGGAAATTCACAAACGCCATCCTGAAATAGCTGAAGTTTTTATACACATAGGTATGGATCTTTTTTCATTTCCTGCTAAATCTATCTCAAGAGAAGCTACTACAGAATGACCAGCTATCCTTTGCTTTCAGTTTCAGACCCTTTTTTGTCACTTAAATTCATGAATACATGCAAACAATAGACGCATATACTGATTACATAGTCATCTTCTATTAAGTTTTTTCAAAATGGTTGCAGATCCTGCATTTTTGAGCTTTTCTCGGAGTGCAATGGACACTCATGATAATTTTGAAGAACCAGCAAATGAGAAAAGTATTATTTCTTTGCAAGATAAAGACATTGAGATCATCATTTTGGATACTTTCCAGTCAAAGTTTCCTGAGGTATTTAATGATCAATTCTGTTTGCACATTGTAACAAAATGAAATGTCAAAAATGGATGAACTAGTTGGGGTTGCAAATACGTGTTAGTAAAGTACATAATTGCATGGGCCTTTGAGTTGAGATGATTGTTTATGTTACAGAGAATGGAGGTTGAGCGCATAACACAACACTGTTTGCAAGACAAGTTGTTGCTAGAAATTGAGGTATCGATGCCCCCTGAGATATTGATACGGTAAGTAATCCAAGATGCTGAATTTGTAGCTCTTGAGCACAGAAGATTTATGATAGTGGTGTAGTTACATACATTGTGGATTTGAAACAGAGAAGCAATGGAGGTGGCAAAAGCAGCAGAAAAGGAGATAATGAAGAAGGGGTCTAATATAATTAAAGTGCGGATTCAGCTGAGGTTGGGACCTCCTTTTCCAAAGTTGGTCTATCTCAAAGGCAATTGACTTAGAAATTGCTTACACACTATTATCCTTTGTTAAGCTGTCGTGCTGCTGACCATATTTTCTTCTATTTGTAATTGCACAGGATGTTCAAATATAGTAATCATTAAAACAAAACGAAATCCTGACATTTTATCTTGGATGTTTAGTTTATTATTAAAATATTAATACTTCGGATACTTTTATCATTCACACTTTTTTTTTTTATATAATTTTCTTATTATTTCATAAAAAATATTAACTCCTTTACAGTTTATTTTTGATCGATACCAATAAAATTAACTTTTCACGAATACTAAAATAAAAATAATAATAAATAATTATTAATTTTTTAAAAAATTTATTTTTTTACCAATATCAATAAAGAAATAATAATAAAAAATTATAAAATTTACTATAAATAAAAATATAAATAATTTAAAAATATACTCAAAAATAAAAACATAAAAAAATAAAAAAGATAATAATTCATATTCAGCCGATATAAAAAAATTAAACTCATATTCACTATAAAATAAATGCATAATTATCTTAATTCAATAAAATATACTAAAAATTTTAATTATTTAAGAATAAAATTTTAACCTAAAATCTCATTTGGGAATAGTATTATGATTTGTTGTTAATTAATTAAAAATACAATAAATATTATTTAAAAAAACAATAGTATTATTTGTTGCAGGGTAAAAAAGTAAAATATTATTTATCATTGAAATGTAAGTATCAGACTTTCAGCAGAAATCACTCATAAATGCAAACAAAGAGGGTTTAGTTTTTTGTTTTTTTATAATATCTATCCAAAACAATCTCAAAAAACTGGTTAAATGTTAACGCTTGCTTGATTTTCGCCTTAGCTTAGCTAAGAAATCATAAAGTGAAAAAATAAGAGAAGAGCCAGATGATCAGATAATTGTAGTCTGAGTTTTTGAGTCGACATCATATTTTCCGTCATCTGTATCATCACATCATTGGCTTGAAATTTTCTTTCCAAAAAAAAATAGAATTAAAAAAGCTTTTGGGAGAGATTTGAAGGCATCAGAAGGATCCATTGGTGTTTTCTAATCATAAGAGAATATAAATTCTCTCATAAAATAGGTAGATTTCCACATCATTGCCCCTCCTCTTCCCCAAACGTAAATCAACTTACCAACAAAAAAAAAAATTCAAAATATAAAACTTTCTAATCGGCAGGGAGACACAGATGCAGATCCATCAAGTTATGTTGCAGTTGGCTATATATAAGCTCAGGGTCAGAGGCACTCGAATTAGGGTTAGGGCAGGGGCAGTCTCTGTTCGGCTTCATTATTGGGCTTTATGTCCCTTAGGCCTTAGAATAGTCCAATCCACTTTTAATTAATTGACATGAATTTTTTTTTTTTTTATTTCTATTTAGAATTATACATCTGAAAACTAATAATAATATTGAACCATTTAAATTGGTAAATTGGTAAATGTTCCACATATTTGTTTAAAAAAAAAAAAATCTATTTTTAAGGATTATTTAAGAGTAATTTTATTTCCAGAGCATATATTGTTAGTGCTAGAATACACATCTGATTTTGGACAAAATTGTCCTCATTATAAGCTGTGTAGCTAACTAACATAGAAAAGACAATTTTTTCCTTAACAATTATTTGTTCTAACATTAATAATATCTACTCTGAAAATAACAATACCCTTATTTAATTCATAAAATTAAATTTTCTATACTTGATTGAGCATGAGCTTGTAAACTATAAACATCCTCATCAAGGAATGACTAATAATTTAATTTTTCTTAAGAGTGGGTTGAATAATATTATACTTCTTCCTCTTCTAGAAACAAAACAAAAAATCTTATAATTTGAGGTCCAATTCAATTCAAGTTCATGAGGTCCAATTCAATTCAAGTTCATGATTGCTGTGCTAATTACATTTCATGTAGGAAGAAATCAACAATTTCTTTACTATATTCTCCCTCATTAGAGATCATTTACATGAACAAAGATAATTCAGTCATGGTATTTTTGAAATAAATTGGTCAAAAAACAACGTTATATGTAACACCCCTTAATTGACTATTTTCTAACCGAGTTAAGTGTGCTACATGGTATACAGAACATTATATTACAATTGACAAAAATAAAATTTACATTTAATTACAATGCTAAATATAAAATTTCTCGTTTTCTTGATCCGCTGGTCTCCTAGCCTTTTTGGCTTCGTTCCAACAGTATATGCCAAGCTAGGTCCTGGTGAGCTCCACTTTAATTATTTTGATTTGCTTCGCGTTTTTCCACTATCTACAAGTTTAGCATACACTAAACTTGCTGAGCCTTTAGCTCAGTGGGTACTTTATACTTATTTAACATTAATTCACATTCTAATTTCACGTATAAATTACACATAGCAAACAAATGTAGTAAATATCATAGTAGCACAGAATTTCCAAATCATATTTGTACAGCGTATAATTAAACAAGCATAAAGTATCAAACATGAATTTATCGTTTCGCCTGTCCTTTTCCTATGTGTCGTTATTTCGATCTAATTTCTATCGGCATTCATTCTAACATATCACAATTTAAATTAATTATTTATTTTAATAACTTTTCAATATTTTCTACTAATTATACTATTATATATTGTCCACTAACTTATTTTACGTTCCAATTAATATTTATAATATTCTCTAATTAATATGTATAATTTCTCTCTCAATTCTAGTTCTCATCATCAAATTTATAACCAACATAGATTATTTCTTAAACATACTTAATTGATCATTTATTTAATATTTACTATTGACTTAATTTACTAACCTTCTAACTAATAATTATTTGGTGTTCATAAATAATTTATGTCATATTATAGCATATTCGACCATATTATAATATTCTCATAATTAATTAATACCCCTATCTAAATATTTTTCAAAAATAATTTCAAATTATAACTAAATATAATTTGATAGACGTATTTGAAATGATAAAACAAGTTTAGGGGTTGATATGTAATTATTTTGGGGTTCTATTGCATGCATAATATAAATTCAGGGGTCAAATTGTGAATTATTTGTTAAAACTGATCGGAAGGACTTAAATGAAATAATAAAATGAGTTTAGGGGCTTATTTGTAATTATTGAGGGGTCTGTTTGTGCACAGCATGCAACTTATGGGACCAAATCATAATTTTGTAAAAGTCCAAGGTTGCACGCGTGATTTTCCAAAAACGCACGGCTGCAGCGCGTTTTGGTTCTGCTATTGTGTTTCAGCATCAAACGATGCTGTTTTGCGCGAAACGCAGCCCACTCCTGTGTTTTCCTTCTTCTTCTTCGCCCGGTTTTTTCTGCAGCTCGGGTCGATGGACCTGCTTCTTGACCCGATTGTAATTTCCCCCTTTCGGCCACCTTTTTCAACGCTTCTTGCGTCAAACCTGATCACCGGACTTCCAGCAGGCGAGCGGTGGTATTGGTTACCGGTGAAGAGGTCTAGATAATAAAGTTAAGGCTTGGTTTATTTTCGGGTATTTCTTCCTCTGTTTCCTATTTTCGTTTCTGTTTCTGCTCCCTATTTCCATTATTTCTTCTCTTTTATTCTTCACTCCCTTAAATACTCATGCATTCCTTACTCTTTACTCCTTTAAATCTCAAACTTACATTTGTTTAATTTCTATACTATTAACGTGTTCCCCTCTTTTTCTTTCTTTTTTTAATCATCATCATCGTCGTCGTCATCATCATTATTATTATCATCATCTTCCTCTTCTTCTACATTCTTATTCATTTTTCTATTATTATAATTATTACTATTAAAATTATTATTATTAGTATTATTATTATATCTTCTTCTTATATTCTTATCATTATTATTATTATAAAATATTTATTCATTTACTCTTCGGTTCTTAAAATAATACACTTCCCAATTAAATTCTAAATTGCATTTATTAGTTTGCAATTGTCTTGACTTCCTCGATATAGTTAATCATTGTCTAGACTTTTAATTATTTATTAGACTTTATTTTACCGTCGAATTTCTGATAGACACTAATTATAATCTTTATATATACTTTATTTATTAACTATAGCTCCCAAAATTTAAATTCACTTCTCCAAAAATTTAATCTATTATTTCGATTATTAACTAGTATTATTGTATTTCTAATATCACAAAGTTCGGGATGTGACATTATATTTGTGCAAAACAAAATATTTCCTATTTTATGAGATTAGAAAAAAGAGAGAGAGAGAGTACAAAATGACACTAAAAAATGGTAAAAAAATAAAAATAAAAACAAATGTACCAAACAAAGCTTATTCAAGCAAATAGTAAGGGCTCTCTCCACTGGGCCTAGCTGAAGCCCATAACAAAGGCCTACTATTTATCCAGCCTGTAACCTCGCAGTGGAACTGGAATTCTTGCTATTGCTTTCTGTTGTTATATACTGAAGACTACAAGGAAAATGGTAAAAATTCAGACATCCCAAAGTTGTTTGTCCAAAGCGGATTCCCCAAGTGAAAGTTGTTGCTGAAAATGATTCATCATTGGCATTCTGTGCTGGTTCAGATTCATTGCTTCCATTTCCATTCTCTGTCGTTGATGCAAATTTACAGGTCCTGACCCTCCAATTCCCATAAAATCACGTGTCATCATGTCATGAACACCTTCACCACCACCTCCACCAAATCTCGATGGTACTGTGCTGTTATTATTACTACTACTACTACTGTTATTTCTTCCATGAATCAAGCTATTACTTCCACTACTGTCTTCATGTTCTATATTTTTCATAAACCCTTGATGATGATGATTTTGCTCGAAAATACCACTCAACATTCCCATTTCATTCATCCCATTATTATTATTATTATTATTATTATTGTCATAAAACTGTGACATTTCTTGTGGACTTTTTTGGTTACCATCGCTAAACCCTCCTCCTCCTCCACTGCTCATCCCAACCATGCTGGTTTGGTTTTGATGTTCCCAACCATAGTTTGACGTTGCACTTTGCTGCTGCTGCTGCTGCTGATGAGGATGACCGCCGTAAGATTGTGGAGGTCTTATAGGGGATATTTGATCAGGAGCTGGTGCCATATTACTAGCAAAACTTTTCTGCATCATAGGAGAATTCATACTTGCGTTTGTAGCAGTTGCACCCATTTGTGCTGCTTTTTGTAACAATGCTGTTGCTGACATATGAGCTGATCCTGAAACTTGGCACCCATTTTTCCCTTCTTGTATATAATTATTATACCCAGATGAGCTACTTGAGCTCAGTTGCAGACTTGAGCAAGTTGAGGAAATACTTCTCGGACCCGCGAACAAAGTACCTGTGTAATCCCATATTGGTTAAAAATATAATACTTAGCACATATAATAAAATGACAGCACGGTGTAGGAAGACATCTTTCATTTAAGCAAGGATCGGGGAAGGGCCATACACCCTAAGGTATAATGGCGGAGTCGACTTTACCGTTGTGCCAAAGGTTGCCCTTCTTGAAGCACATATAATGAATTTAAATAATAATTGATGAATGATAATTCACTAATGGCCCGTAGAACCCAAATTCTTAACAACCTGAGCTAGAAGAAAACATGCCTCCTCCTCCTCCACCACCACCTCCCATGTTCATTGGTTTGAATGGCATTGGAACCAGTTCTTGAGGAAGTGACTTGAGAGGGTTTTTTGGCTCCAAGTTATTGAAATCCGAAATTCCAATTGATGTATTATTATTTACATTATTGGTTGATAAAGGCAAAGAGGACATAAGATCAGGCATTTGGGTTTGTAAATTGGATCCCAAATTACCCATTAATCCTTGCTGGTTCACCTTGTTGTTTTCTTCTGCTAATGCGTCGCAAAATGCCCTGTGCGTAATGAAGCTATCTCTTCTGCACAAGTACATATAATTGGAAGAATTAGAGTGGGAGACATATATAGTAAAAAGATAAAAACAAAAAGACTAATAATGATAATAATAATAATTAAGTATCTCCAATTCAGAGCTAGAGATTGTTCAAACTTCAAAGTATATATATATGTATATAAAAATTGTCAAAAAGAAAATAAGTAAAGTATATTAATTTGTCGGCCATTTTCTAGCAGTATCTTTAAATGTGGAAAGCGACTATATAATTATATCTACCACAATTTCCTGTTCATAATTCATGCAACCTGTATACAGCAATAAATCATTTTTGTGCCTTGTCAGTTCCTGCACCAAGTAGCATTTACTACTATCTATCTCCTCTCCTTGTACATACGTATATACATGTCACAACTTGGTAAATTTTATCTTCTATATATACATATATTTCTCGATTGATAATTATTATATATGACAAATCAAAATCATTTTATAAAATTTAATTAATGTTCTAACCTGGAAAATATGGTACCACAATCACATTTATACTCTCTGGTACCACAAGTCTTTTGATGAGCTTTCCAGTCAGATTGGACTGCATATTTTTTGGAGCATTTGTCACATTTCCATTTCTTTTCGCCATGTTTTCGACTAAAGTGCTTCTTAATTCCTGTTAAATCTCCTAACGCACGAGCTGGGTTGTGATGGACACATGTGGGTTCAGGGCATATGTACACTTTTTTTCTAACCTCTGTTGTAGTTCTCTGCCTTAGCTTCCATGGAAGGTTATGACCTCTTCTATGTAACTGTAGGTTTTGGTCCCTTTGAAACCCTTTATTACATATCTCACACACAAACCTGTTTGTTGCCATTAGTGTTGTTGGTGATAGAGCTACCACTTCTGCGTTAGGATCTGATGCATAAAATTTTAATGTATGATGATCAAATTGTTGTTTTTTTTTTTTTTTCTGAAAAAAAAATTGTAAAGAAATTACTATATGAGAAAGTGGTATTGTAAGATTTAAATAGTGGTTGTTATGGTCCTTTCTTGGTAATATCTTCTATATAAAGTAAAAATAAATCCATGTCTATGTATAGCAGAAGACAGTGGAAAACAACAAGAGAAGACTGATAAAAAGTGAAGTCATGAAAAACAGTTCAAACCAATTATTGTAAGGTCTCAAACCAATAATTGAGCCTTTCAATTCATATACTTAATTAATAACTATTCCGTCAACCCAAAAAAGAGAGTAAAAAAAAACCCAATCAGTTATTAGTGATCTACATACATACTAGCCAAGAAACCATTTCTTTATATTCTTTTCTAGAATAAAATTTTGATACTAGAATAATGAAAAAAAAAAAAAAGGAAGAAGAAAAATTATATAATTAACCTGGAGTTCCTGGTAGATTTCTTTTCTTCTTGACTGGTTGTTGTTGCTGTTGTTGAGAAGTAGAGCCACTGGTGTTGGTAGCAGCAGAAGCATGGAAATGATTTTGAAGTTGCTTTTCTTGAAGTTGTTGTTGTACTTCTTCTCCATTGTTATTACCAGAAGAGAAGCTATCTTCATCACCTGTGAGATTAGACATTTTAAAACTGAGAGGATATAGTAGTAGTAATTATCAAGAAAGTCAGCTTTGTCTTGTTTGTTTCAAAGATTTTTCTTGTTTTTGGTGATCTCTCTAAAAGGGAAGACTTGTTTTTTGGTGAACATAAAATCAGGAGTTTGCTATTGGTAGAGGAAGACAAAAACCCAAGCAATTCTCCTTCATTTCTGCTTTAATCACCTACTTATATTTGGAACTTGCTCTTCTTTGGCTTTACATACTTATATATAGTGTTTAATTTAGAATCTTTTGGTAAATATGCTCAACACTACAGGGTTATTTAGGTAAATATGCAAATGTAAATCATAGTAGCATATAGCTTAGCTTCATTATTATGAAAATAAAGTATAATATATGTCGTTATCATAAGCAATCTTTTTCAAAGAAACTTTTGGCGACCAAATACCTGCACTTCACCATGCAACGCATCTTTCTCCCTAGTAATTACATACTTGATTTCCAATCTAAACACACCAAAGAATAATTATTTTTTATTGATCGTAGTAATCAACTTTTAATTAATTATCTTAAATAAATAAATATATACAAAACAAGAGTCACAAGCAATTTTTTAGATGCACCTTTTCTAAACCTTATGTGATTTGTTTTTTTCACTTTTTTTCGGTTAAGCAATGCATTTACGGATTGAATATTAATATTTGCATTTTATATTTGAAATTTGCAATACTATATATAAATTTGGCATATAGATAATATGATTTTTTCTCTTTTTTTTAATTCTCTCAACAAATTATTTTAGTTTTAACTTTAATTCGTGTAATAAATGCATCATGTAATAAATAGTAACATCATGTGATGATGAACCTTTTTTTTTTTGGTAATATAATGTGATGATGATGATGGAAGAGAAAATAACTATAAAGTTAGAATTTGTCTATCTTTTTAGATTATCAAATACAAAAGATTGGCTGCTTTCATATTCTATTTTCCGAATGATGTAATATGTATGATTAGTAATAAAATAAAAAGTAAAATAGAAATTTCATAATTTTTTTTATCGGCTAAAATTGAGCCAAATAACTATTATACAAAATTAATTTTATATATTAAATTACCAAACAAAATAATAAAATCCACATATAATATATAATAAGCTTACAAAACTTAAAAATAGAAGGAAAAAAAAACTATCAAAAGAAACATGATGCGGGAGACCAACGCTAGTTGTTATTATTAAAAAGAAGGTTAATTTTTTTTTTAACAAAAAAAAAAAAAAGAAGGTTAATTTGTCATTAGAACTCTTCACCCAGCCGTAACCTCTTTGTCTTATTAGATAAAACGGTGCAGGTCAGTATCCTTCTTTTCTAAAATAATGACATAAAAGAATATTTATGGTTTGTCATTTTTATTTTATTTTATTTTAACGTTGATTGCTCCAATTTGTCAATAATATAATTAATAAACAAATGGTTTGCTTAACCCGCAATTTCTGCATTATCGTCGTCACTGCAAATCTTTTTGCCACTTAAATTTGGGCTACGCTACTCTACATTTACTTTGCTCAATATAGGAGCCATTATATATACATTTTTTTGACATATATATAAACATAAAATATCTCATATGTATAGTTTTGTGGATGTTACCTATGAATATGATCTTCATGTGAAGTAACTTTAGCCATCATACCAAAGTTATTAATCAAAATTAAATCTATTTTACTGAAATACCTCTAACTTAAATGATTAAAGTGATGTATCTCTTTAACTTGTGGTCAGAAGTTCAAATCTTAATATTTTAATTAAAAAATTTAACTTACCATAAAAAAAAATATATATTCTTACGTAATTTAATAATTTACTTATGTGTTCAATTTATTTATTTAGATCGTGCTCAACAATAATTTTTTCAATAGTTTTTACATTTTGATGGATTAAAATGTTAATTCTATTTTTATTTTATAATTTTAAAAGGTTTGGCTAATCTTTTTACTTTCTAGCCATTCTTTATGACTAGATAGAAACTAGTAGGCACTTAGGGCACAAAGGAAATTAACATAGTTTGAGATTGATTTAAGAAAATTGAGAGTGGCGTTTGCCTAAGTGACAAGTTAGAAGACAACATTTATCTCAAACAATTACTAATAACTGGACAACCTTAAATTGAATTTCTAATCATGGGTTATCAAAAAAAACCCAAAAAAGAACATGGAAAAGAAAAGACTAATACCAACTGCTTGTAGCAATGTAAATCAGGCTTCACTCCCATCACACCAATATGCTAACTCTTATCTTGGAGTCTCCATTTTCTTCTCATTTAAGTCTTCTTCTAATGAATCCTTTAAATTTATTTATCTTTTTGGGTGAATTTTGTTTCCATATGGAAATCTGAACTCAAAATTTTAGAATTTTACATAATAGTCATTTGATCATCTTGAAATAATTTCCGAGTAAGTTATATGAGATAAAATAAAATGTATCCTTTTTTAAAATTATATAGAAAAACCAATAATCAAGTCATACGACCTAAAATAAAATGTATATTTTATAAAAGTCATTAAAAATAAAATAAAATGTATTTTTTTATTAAAATTATATAGAAAAACCAATCAAATCACATTCTGATTAACATGTTTTACCTAAGTAACAGTCAAATGAAAAAATAAAATATGAAAAGATTTGCTTATTTAAAAAGTTACCATACACACAAAATGGACAAGGGTAGCCCCAGAAACAACAAGGAGACAGGATATAGAATACGAAACATATGCTAAAATCTGAAAGTGAAGTCAAAAAAAAAAATGTAAGTTGAAGCAGATGGATTTGCAGCTAGCAAATGCTCCTTCTTCATGGCAACTATCGATAAAGACAATGTAATTTCCTAGTTATAATCAATGAAGCAATTCTGATCGATGAAATCTATGTAACCCAATACCAACCCAACAATGTGCAGACACTCCCACTTTATGCTTGATAAAACCGAAAGTAAGCAGCATTTGGAGGTTATTTAGTAGTTGATTAGTTAATAATTAAGGGCAAAACCAAGTTGCTAATTGACATTAAGAAGAACCCTTTGGATAATACCAATAGAAAAGACGGCCAACAACCTTTTATATAGTAATCATTATCATTAGCTCCAATGACATTGATGTTTTTATACACACAACGGAATTTCTATTTCTTGTAGATTTAGACTTTTTTTGTTAGGAAAAAGAATGAAAACAAAAAGGAAATGTTAAACTAGGGGCGGTCCAGTTAGTTTTCTCGCTTGCCTTTGGAACAACGACAAGTGAAAGTTTTGGATTTGATTCCTTCAAACCAAATCCTGCAGCCAATTTAGCGCATGTTTTCGAAGGGGCAAACTGTCCTCTATTGTGCAGCCTACGAAAAGGGTCACCTCATATTGTGTGATTCATAGTGTTTATTTAGTACCTTCCTATGTATATATAAAACCAAAAGGAAATGTTATTTTAGTTTTCAGTATACATCATGTGTGAACTTGTCTATTCTACGTCAAATAATGTCACCCAACCATGGTATTAAATATTTTTTTCCTCCAATTTTTTTTTTATATATTAATTTTAAGAATTGCCTTAGGGTCAGATTAGTTCTACAAGAATTGCAGAATAATAGAGAAAGACTATTTTTTTTTTCTTTATTACAGAAGTCATCGTGTTTTTCTTTTTCCATTATTGATGATTTACAAGATTTTGGTAATAGGAGGGTAGGACCAGATGAGAAAAAGGAAATAGATGTGATATTAAAATCCAATAGACTTTTTGACCCAAATTAAAGATGAACTTATTCTTGGAAGTGACATCAAATTCAAAGATCTCATTATTGTATTATTATTAACATTAATCATACACAATATGATTGGTACTACCTATCTCATGACATGACTATTCAAATAAATGGCTTGCCTCCTCCCCAAACATATACCATTATGATAGTGTTGTAGGTGGCCAAATTTAATCTTTAATGCTGCAACATGTAACGCATGTATTTTTTATGTATAAGTTTGCAAGCCTAATAAAATCTTAAGAACTTCACCCTTTTTCAAAAAAAAAAAAAATAATAATAATTGCCATTGCAACAAAGAACTTGAAGCATGCATATATAATCACTGATCAGGCAAGCTTAAATCCCTAACAGATGAACGTAATTATTCCATGTGAGTTCTATGAATCAAGAAGAAAAAAAAAAGGTATTTTTACAGTGTAATAATATTATGAACTTTATCTATCTATGCTGAGGATCAATGACGAAGTTGAGAATGGGAAATCGAAGAGAACCTTTCTTGCGAAGAATATGCCCTGCTTTCAGCAGTGTCCCTCTCTATCTATGCTTTTTCCAACTTTTTTTATCACTGTAGATTAGTTCAATTTTCAAATTTCACAGTAGCCGTATTTTGGATGACTGCAGAAGCATTCCTTTCAGTCCTCTAATATGACTAGGAAGCATTGAAATTTTTTAACCAGTAACTAGTGACAGCACGTAAAGAAACCAAGACTATGATCAAAATGAGACTTTGGTAACTGCCCAGGTCTTCACTCTACCCCTTAATCGAGAGAGTCATTTACTATGCCAGTATTGCCATCCGAAAGCTCCACACTTTTGGTGCCTGCAGTATCATTCGCACCAACGTCCTTGGCAGTTGCTTTACTTCTGACCCTTTTATGAACTTGTTTAGAAGACCTTGATATTGAGTTACTTTCTGCACCTTTTCTCTTTTTTGGTGGGCTCAAAAATCCTAATTCTAAGGCTTCCAATGCCTTCGTAGTCAATGGTCGGTTCCTTCTACTCTGCCTTCGGTAGTTTACTAGAGGCTGTTCCCCTGGAGGAGCAGCAGCATCAGTGAACTTAAATGACTCAGGTTGTTGGGCTGTTTCAGATGCTAAGGATGATTTGTCCTCACATGAAATGTCATCATGTTGCTCCCTATTAGTCATTACAGGTTCACCAATTGCAAAATCTGGTGATACATGAGGGATGTTCAAGTCAATTAACTTCGAGGATTGGATTTTCTCAGGTGATGGTTCTCTGCCAAGGCAATTCTCTCCAACAATCTCTTCATTGCTCTCAACTGGATTGTCTTTGGCCAACGAACAAGCAGGCGACGAATTTTGCAGTGGGACCATCTGAACAACCATGTCCTCACATGTATCATGTGACTGTAATGTGTGGTGCATCTCATCTTCATGTAACTTTATGTTCGCAGACATAATTTTGTTGCTGCAGAATGAATCTTCAGGATCATAAGCAATGCTATTTTTCAGCTTGGTAATTGGAACCAAATATTTTGAGCAACCCGACTTTTCCTTCAGCTTGAATTGATACTTCACAGTCTTCCTTTCCTCCTCATAAGCATTATTTATGCTAACATTTTTATTTTCATCATTTTCCTCAGCTGCTGTAGTCTGACAAGAGTCATTATTCCTTTCAATATTTAGATTATTATTTTTACCATCTAATGAATTGACATGAATTCTCCCATCAGTCGCATCCTCTGCTAGAGTGGAGGTGTTAATTTCTTCTGCATTCTTTGGCGACTCCTCAGATGTGTCCCCTTCAGTTTCAGAAGAACAACTAGAGGAGGTTGATACACTAGTAGTTTTGATGGCTAAACTTCTGAGCTCTCTCACCTTAGTTTGTGCTGCTCCATGGGCTAAACTGGTATCCACTATAGTAAATTTAGGTGCATTCCGATCAAAATCTGAAATACGAGGCTTGAGATAATAACGGTGTTCCTTGTTTATCAAACCATCTTGGTCCGGTTTTAGGGATATATCCCTTTTGCATATTTCCTTAGGTTTGCTACCTTCATCTCCTTCAGTTTCAAGCTCGAGCAGTCCAGGGTCTGAAGCAACTTTATTCAAGACATCACTGACAGAATCAAAATAGTGTTCACCTTTGACAAGTCTTCTCTTCGAAAACTTTTTAACACTGGGAATGAGAAAAACCAAAGAATGCTTGGAACTGGAAGCGCCATTATCTTTAGGCACCTCAGAGTGCCAACCTCTTGCTAAAAGCCGAGGCCAAACTGCTTCCCAAAAGAGATCATTGGAACGGGCTTTGCTCAACCTAAAATCCCCAGTTAGAAACTTGATAATCTCTGAAGACGTAAGAGAGGAGCAGGCCTTGCCAATTGGTATTTCAGGACGAATTGAAATTGTATGGTTGGACTTCGTTGGTTCCATGGCAATGCAGGTGAGGTCATGCTTCCCTTTGCCAATTCCCACTGCTTCTATGAAGATATTGATACCAACGGCACCTTTTAGAGTGAAAACATATTCTTCAAATGGAGTCTTCCCTTCTGAAAATTTCCTAGACACCTACAGCATAATTCTTATCATTAATGGAGCAAACCCACATGTCAGAATATAGTGACAGCACAAAGCTGTTATACCAAAGTGTTCATTAATTCATATATCTTTAGTTTCTATAAATAATTAAACTGATGACTGGCAGTTGGAGAGACTTTCACTTTTAAAGGAAAAAACTGAAGACAACTTCAATGAGGAGAAGATAATACAATGAGAAACAGAGATTCCCCTGTAGAGAATGCTCACTATAGTTATTGTACTGAAAACTAAAAAAGGTCAAACTTCATCACAATAACAATTGCAGAATTTTTTTTGCCAGTAACAATTGCAGAATTCACCATCATATGAACATATCCTTACATACATAATGAAGAATAAGAGCAAATGATAAAATTCTCACATTCAACTTACATGCCTAGACACATACTGAAGAGATCATACAAGACTCCAAGCTAAATTTAAAAAAGAGCTTAAAAATCCCCAAGTCAGACAGCAGGTGATAAACTAAATGGTTGGACAAAAAACAGAATACAGAAGCACTTATATAACCACCAAAACATAATGCTTGTATGCAACGATACATTATAAGATACTAAAGCAACATATTCAGTCAAAAAGCAGGTTTCATTTACAATGTTAAGATATCTCATATGGTACAAATTCACATTTTACAGGTTACTGCTACCGCCTGAAGAAGAAAAAATAAAGATTCGAGTAGTGGGAAAGAGGAAAAGTCCTAAAAGACATGGACAGTCAAATTAACACCTTGTGAAAAAATTGTTCTTATTCGATAGTTGAAACAGCATGATCAACATGCGTTATTGCAGCAAAATAATAACCATGCAGGACGAAATCAAATCACTCACCAAAATTATCAGGGATGTGAAACACAGTAAGATCAATGCTAATAATAAGTTTAAAGTGGAATTTAATTCCACAAGACACAAGTTATCTATCATGTATGTGTGATTAATAGAATCCTAACTTCAAGTAGATACCTCAAGTAACATACTCTGACATTCTTTTGAAATATGAGGGAAAAATCGTGATAGCAGTTCTTGTTGCCTCCACCCAGTGAAAATCTTCTGGCCATGGATACTGCATCTGGTTCTTTGTTTCCGGCACTCTGACCATCGGCGATATCCATCAGACTTGTAAAACTTTCCATAATAGAAAGATAAAATATCCCCCATATCTTTACTCTCAACAAATTTCTTCACAGCAACAAGATTTCTTCCAAAGATGTATAGAGCAAGAAGAAAACTATCATGCTCGACGTCAGTCCAAGATTCACCCATTAAGCCAGGCAGAGGACATAAATCTCCTTTTACCTGATCCATCTTAATTTCAAATTCCTGTGGCAAGTTTGAGCCTGCTTCCATCTGATTAGTCCCTCCTTCCCACTGAATGCTTGGATAGACTCCTACATTTTCCTGAAAGCCTGACAGAGTATTCATGGGTTCAATTTTAAGTCCCGGATATTCATTGGTTGATGTGACAAGGCATTTTTCAGTATTTTCATATTTTGAAGTCCCATCAATGTTTTCAACTCCAGTATTTGACCGCATGAGTGGAATGGGCAGTCCGAGATTAACAGATTTATCAATATGAACCTTAAATTTTGAATTTGATTGTGTACTTATAAGCTTTAGCCTCTCACATTCTGCAATTAAAGGAGGAATTTCTGCTTGATACTCATCTCCAACACGAGGAAGCACCTGCTGATCTCCACAAATATTTTCCATTTCAGATGAACACTCAGAAGCTGACTGTTCATCATATTCTTTCTGGGCATCTTTCATGTCATTATCGAAACAAACAACATCAATCTGTCCATTATGTAGGAGAATTCGAAGTCAGAAACCAGAATGTCCAAGAATTGAGCACTAATGTGAATATAAAGTTGAATTTTAAAAAAATTTTGTGCTTTGGGATTGTATCCTTTCCTTGCAAATCGCGTGTCTGCGAGCATCAGTGTATACTGTATGGACAAGGAGAAGGGTTTCTCATGCAGCATGAAAAGGCAGCAATTGCAGAAGAAAATTCAATCTATTTATAGCAACATATTTTGTTTGATTGATTCAATAACCTAGTTAATTATATTTATCATCATATAAGATGGGGGGGAGACAAAACAAAAAAAGTTATTAAATCGATTAAGCTCAGCACCATTCCTTGATGGAAATGGGTTTTCCATATGATCTATAAGCACCATTTTTAGTAAGTCATATAAATGATTATCCATGTACAACATCAGAATTCAGAATTCCGAAGTGATATAAAAATAATAAGCTTCCTCGATAAACATTGATCACATACAAATACTTGCCATATAATTTAAAACCAGAAGAAGCTAACCAGTAACAGTAACACCAAATCAAAGAAACCCAACAGGGGAAGAATTCTCAATACCCAGAAAACATTACACGATCAGCATTCAAGTGAAGAAGAATTAAAAGGACTCCCCTTTGCTTAGAGAAAATTCTTATTTTATCCAATTATATTCAACTACCAACAAGTTATAACCAGTAAGTGAAGTACATTAAGGCATCTAAACATTAAATACTACAGAAAGAAAGACACAAAAAAAGATACGTAGAAAAGCACGATTTAAAAGGAAACAAAGAATAGAACACCAACCTCCATGGAACAAGTTGAACGTTAAAACCCACGTGGAAGAAAAGACCTGGGTCAAATGGGGATTCTTGGTTATGCATTTATAAACCTCGATTGCCAACTTCTTCTTCTTCTTCAACAACAACAATAAATAATAAAAAGAAAACACAGAATAAAAACAACAATAAAGAAAATGAAAGAAGAGACGTGTTTTATGCTAAAAAGCGTAAAAGAAAGAAAGGAAGAAAGTCGTTGCTAAGTTACCTTGTAGGAGAAACTAGAGGAGCTGCCATAGAAACCAAGATTGAATTGCTAAAACTTAAGCTAAGCCAACACAGGAATATTGAAGAAAGAAAAATAAAAAAATCAATCTTTATTTTTATTTTTTTGCGAGAGGACTTGTTTGGGTCTGATTTATGAGAAGGGAGACCACGAGTTGGTATTGGTGGGTTTTATTTCTACAAAGAGCACCAATATTGGGTGCTCCTCGCACCTGTTGCTCCTATAGTTTTCTTATTTATCTACCTCCCCTTTCTTGGAATTTAATGGCTTATTTGGTATATTTTCATTACATTTAATTAGGGTTGGCACTCCGTCAAAACGATTAATTTTTGAAAAAATATTGACTGGATTACAAAATTTGAATTTTTTTTTTTACGAATTACCCAAATTTACCATTTACCTGATTAACCGATTTCACAGAATTCAAAATAATTTTCGAATTACCCTATTGGCTGAATCGAATTATCTGAATTATTTGTTCACCATAAGAGTGAGAATTAGAGAAATTAAAATTATATATTTCATATCAAAACGGCAAAGTTTTAGATTTCGGATAGTTAAGCTAATTCGGCTAACCAAATTACCCAAATTTTTTATAACTTTTGACCGAATTAACCATTTAATATTTTTTGGCCGAAGCGTATAACCCGAATTATCCAAATTATTTGCTCACCCGTACATGCAATTTTTATTTCTCTATCAAAAATCTCGAATATTTTAAGTTGATTAGTGATAATCAAGATTAATTTTCACTGGATGTTAATTTTTTTCTATACTTAATTATGTTTTTAAATAGATTTATAAAATAATAAATGTTTATTTTAGGTAATTTCTACATTTTGCTAAGGAATATTAAAAGAAAAGATTAAGAAGAAAACCAATTTTGGAATAACCAAAACCAAAATCAAAGTTATAAGAAACCGATTAAATAATTTGGCTTTTTTGACATATTTTGAGAAGTATGATTAGAGAAAATTAATTAGGAGTAAGGATGAATATGTAATTTTTTTTGAGGGAAGGATGAATATGTAATTATTCTTAGCTCAACTTAGTTTACCATTTATATTTGCATTAAGAAGCTATTAATTGCAAATTGCAATTACATGTTTGACTCGTTGTTCATAAATCTTATATTAAACCAAAAGGCAAAATATGGTTGATATTTAAGCAAGAAATGAGAGGCTAAAAAATTTAATTTAAATTATTCTTTTTTTTTCCTGAATGGAATTATACTATATACTAAAACAACATATTAATGTATAATTGGTTTAATATAACTATATGATCACATCAAGCTTCGGGGGGCAAAAAATTAGATAAGGTTTGATTGCATTTTGTGACGGTCAAAACAGAAAAATAAAACAAATAAAAGTAATTTTTCAAGAGGAAAATTTCTGTAGAGAAATAAAAGAATGGAAACTTGATCTTCAATTTCAAAAAAAATTATTGATTATTTAATGACACGTAATACTATATTTTTAGACAGAATTGTGATGTGGCATTTGAATTAGAAAATAAAATAAATATATTATATAGCCCAAAGTTCTGCTTAGGACCTTACCTACATCTATTGTAAGGGATGGTTTATCAAACTATGATCCATTGGACTAAGAAAGAAAAGCCCATTCTGATGGCCTCATATGTCCAATCTGTACTAAAGGTTGAGGCTGCAATAACTGGACTATTGGATTAGATTGACAGAAAAGGCTAGAGGGTATATTTAGGGCTCAGCATATTCGATTCGGCCAACCAAACCGAACTAAACACGCCAAACTGCAGGAAAAACCGAAAAATGAACCGACGGGATAAAAATCGAACATGAATTCAATTGGGTTCCCCTTAGTTAAACTTTCCAGCACCTTAAATTGCAAAAACAGAAAATATTATTCTTGATTTTTAGAAACTGCATTTCACATTAACATACTTTCAACTTCATATATAAACATAGAGAGAGAGAGAGATTTGAATAAATTTGTTCCGAGCTTTGCCTCAACCAAACTGTCAGGAGGGAACCACCGTAACAGCACCCCTAGATGTGACACAGATGGAATCAATTTGAAAAGCAGAGGAGTTGTTACCTGCAAGTACTTTTGTGTAGTTTCCAGAAGTTAGATCACTCTAAAAAAAATCAGACAAATGGGTAGAAATACAGAAAAATTATGTCCCTCTTTGCATGATTGCACTGCTCAATTAAAATTGAAAGAAAAAGTAACTTTGACTACTATTATTAGACTTTGGACAGTAAAATATGGCTGTTCAAATGCATTTTGTATTAAGTTTGAGTCAGATTCCAATAGCCAAAATTACTATGACGTATGAACAGAGCCTGCCCAATCCATGATTTCATATATGATAATTGTGAGTAAGTTATGCTGGGTGTACAAAACTTCCAAAAAAAAAAACCTTCTCTTCTACTAGTACTTAACAAGTTAAAATTCTAAATTTTTAACTAAAAATGCCAATGATACGATAGAAAGCATAATTTAAGGATTAAATCAATTTCATAAATTTTTCCCATGAATATGTCTATCTTTAGAATCTACCATGAATTTGAAATAAATAACAATATCAATATCTGGACAAAATTTGAAGAAATGGAAAAATTAAAAGGTGAGAGAAAGGAGAAGCACATTAGGGATGCAGAGGAAGAGATGATAGTGTGTGCTTACTGCTTTGTGGAACAGTACAAGCATAATCAAGTCCCATGAGAATGAAGCATTTGAATTAAGCGCAAGAAATAAGGAAGTTGAGAGAGAAAGGATCTCTGATAAGCAGGTGAATTGGGTTACAAATTCTCCAAGTTCAGCAGGTGAATCAAGTTACCCTAATTTTGTTCAGCCCTGGTCTAAAACTACAGCTTTACTCGTTATCACACTAAAGTATAAGATGCATAGCCAACTTGCAGCAGTTGCATATAATTCCACCATTAGTCCGCAAGTTAGCTTCTACTTTGCGTTTATTGGAAAATAAAAGAATTACTACATAATTCAATAGTGTGATGACGATTATAGCCATGGAACTTAAGTGCCTTCTTTCTACATGCATTTTCAAACCAATCTCTATGATATATCAAATTTGTATCTCTTGTCCAGAATTGTGAACATAGAAAGAATAAATGATCATAAATATTGCTAATCGATGATGGTCTGGTGAAGAAATTAGGGGCCAGGGTTTGTGGAAACTGATGGAGTTACTGGTGATGAACGAAGAGCGAAGAAGAAAAGAGTAGAAGAGTGGGAGGTGATGGAGTTCCGGTCTAGTGAAGCAGTGGAGGTGCGGGCGACGTGAGACGACTCAGACGAGAGAGAAAGATTAGATTAAGGATAACATGAAATGAATGAGAGATGAATTTTTTTGTTGGATAAAACTGAGAACAGTGAGGCTAAAACGGCTTCGTATTAGTGAATAGTAAAATAATGTCATTTTCTTATTTGGCCAAAACTAGTAATTTGATCGAAAAGTATGTTACCCAATTGAATTACTCGAATTACCTACCTGTTTTGGCCGAATTACCGTTTGACATATCTTACATGACCCGTTCTACCCGTTTTGTCCAAATTATCCGTTTTACCCGTACCTATTTGCTCACCCCTAGAGAAGAGAGGAAAAAGAAATAGATGGAGGAAGCTTCTTGTTATTGGTCTTCAAAGAAAAGCAGAGGCTTGAAGAAAGAGAAGCACGCATGTCAGTTGGTGGCGGAGAAAAAAGTGGAGCCGCAGAGGAAAGGAAATGATTTTGTAGAAGAAATCTTTGATTTTCCATATTTGATGAGAAAGAAACGAGAGATAAAGACTCTCTAATAGAGAGAAAGTCCAGTTCGTGTCGGATTAATAAGTCGAATCAATTTTTGACACCTCTAATAGAGAGAAAGAGATGGTGGGCATGGAGAGAGAGGCAAAAGGAAGTGAAAGAATAGGAGGTCGAGTCAACTTTTGACACCCCTAATAGAGAGAAAGAGATGGTGGGCGTGGAGAGAGAGGCAAAAGGAAGTGAGAGAATAGGTTTAGTTTTAGGGTTTTTTTGGCTTTTATATTAGGATCAAAACGCAGATATAAGATGTTTGGTTTGTTGGTTGGTTCGATTTTCAAACATTCAAAACTGTAAATCGAACTGATCAACCAGTTAATTGAATTTTCGGTTAGATTCGATTTCTTGTCTGTTCAGTTGCAGCAATTTTTTTGCTCACCGCTAGGTATATTCAGGGGTATATATACAGTTTCAAATTTCAACTATCAAAATAAAAAAAAAATAGTAATAGAGCCTGATTGAGCAAAATAATGGAAACAAAAATCATTTAGAGTTTTAGAACAAAAAATTGGAAAAAATAGCAAGAAAAGATTTTTCTGCTACAAGTATACAAAAAAGATTATACAACTATTTTTCAGCAGCCTGCATTTTTTCTGGTGACAGATTGGTGAAGAATTCTAGTGCCCTTGATTTTCTGGCAAGGCAAACATTGAAATTTTCGGCTACAAATCGATGCAACCACATGGATTTTGGCTGGATACTAGTCGAAATCACCTCATCCACACTGTGGAGGCTTGAATCACGACAAAAACCAGTGAACCTTGCTAGAAATTGGAGACATCCAAAAACTACATCTTTTCTGGCAAACTTTCACTGACACTCAAAGGATTTTGTTTGATGCTCGACGAAAATCGCACCGCAACTACCTATCCATCATGAATCGGTGAGATTCCTGGCTAGTTGCGATTAAGAATCGCGATTTTTTGATATAGCTAGTATTTGGAATTTAGCCGGCTTTCAGCCATTGTATGTCAATTTTGAGTGTACCAAAAGACTTACTGGCGTGAAGGCTGTTGATCGGTACCCTTCGTTTGCTTATTGGCTACAGTTGGCAAGATGCGGCGGTGAGGCAGCAGCGATGAGGTTAGCCGAAGGGTTTTCGGTCTTCTTTAATATTTTTGGATTTCAATTTTTTTAAATGACATAATAATTCTGAACTTTGGAGGCGTGGTCGCTTTTGCTTTTCAATTCTTATGGTTGGTCAATTTTAAAAATGAAAAATAAAATAATAATTTTGCCAAATTTGTAAAAGCCCATCATGTAATGTAATACAATTCAAGGGATGATAGTAAGTAACATCTTTCTATATTTTATAAAAAATAAATAGCACAAATTTTTTAAAATTAACTAGTATATATATATATATATATATATATATATATATATATATATATATATATATATATATATATATAGTGCTACTTATTTAATTTTTAAAAATTTTTATTATTGAAAAAAAAACTACAACTAAACTATATTTTCACTCCAAACTTTCCATATTTTCCTGATTTCACTTTAAATTGAATTTTTTTCACAAAATGCTTAACATCAACCGGAAATTTAAATTACATAATTAAAAGATTTAGAAAGTATGTAGACCTTTCTAATTGTCAACTGACTCGCCGCTACTGTTGCCACCACTACCTGATGTTTCATTTCTTTATGTTCTCTCTCCTTTCTCATCCTTTATATTCTCCCTAAGAGTGGCAAATTTTGACAATATTCATGTCAAACAATAGAGCTAGCAGACAATTTTCTATCTTCCACATCAGCTAAACACTTGATTGCACAAAATTTAAAAGTTCAGACATATATATATATATGTCTTAATTCACAGTATAAATGATATTTATGAAAATTTATGTTTATTAAAAGTATGATAATTATAATAGAGGGTTTGTGTTGTGTTGTCCTTTTTCTTGTATCAATGTGTTATAGTGTTGTTTATAATAATGTTAGTTGAAGAGGGTACATATATATAAATTAATGTTAATGCTTAAAGCATATATACTAATTTGGGTTAAGCAAATAGAAATGACAAATTTTCTTTTCCCTTATGTAATGCTTGGACTTTGTAGCATTGGTCCAAAACTCCACTCAAACCAAAAGCCTTTTTTAATTTAATTAGATCTGCTAAATCTTTACTTAGATCAGCTAATTAAGATGCCCACTTGCTGCTCAAGGGAATCTCAACAAAAGTTGGAATTGGTCTCTCAAAAATCATTATTCAATTGAAACTTTTTCGTATTATTATTTTTATTTAACCTAAATTTGCCCTCGCAACAATTTAAAGACTTCATTCAATTCTAGGGCTTTCTTTTATTGGATCAAGTTTAAGTTTCCACACCCTATTCTCAATTAATTCAATCACATATCTCCTCAAATATAATATTTATATAATTAAAAGTGTGACATCTTAATTACTTATCGTGTCAATTAATTAGAGTGTGACTTGTTGACCATGTTAAGGAAAGTAACGTTATATACAAATGATTTATTGGTGCTCGGCTTTTTATTTAATAATGAAGAAACTTTGTTGAAAACATGGACCACAAATCATGTTCTCTAAACAGTGTATTCACGCTGGTTAGTACATTTTGATGCACAAGCTTTGCTAATTAAGTAATGGAATATGTTAATTAATTATATTTAGTACATAAATAAAAGTGGCATTGGGACATATTCCTAATTAATGTTACTTAAATGACATTTATATAATACAGTGACAAACGCATGATCGAAGGTATGAGGAGTTAGAATATCTTATAATTACTTATATTTTTTTTTTGAAAAAAAACAATGAAACATAAAGAAAGCTATATAAAAAACAATAAATAAAAGTTGGGGGAGGCTGGAACCCCTGCCTAACACTCCTAGGTCCGTCCAAGCATATATACTTGAGTTTTACTAGAATATTTTCTTAGTTTATACTATATTTTACTACCTCTGTATTTTATGATTCTTTACATTTCTTTTTCATTAATACCAACACAAATCAGCTTTTCACCAATACCAAGACAGAAATAATAATAAACAATTACTAATCCTCTAAAAACTTACTTTTTCACCAATACTAATAAAAAAAAAAAACTAAACAATTACAAAACTTACTATAAATAAAAATGTAAAGAACCATAAAATACATCTAAAAAGAGAAATGTAAAAAAAAATAAAAAAATACTAATAAAAAAAAAACTTACTTTTTCACCAATACTAATAAAAGAAAAAAACTAAACAATTACAAAACTTACTATAAATAAAAATGTAAAGAATCATAAAATACACCTAAAAATAGAAATATAAAGAACCATAAAATACACCTAAAAATAGAAATGTAAAGAACCATAAAATACGGAGTTAGTATTATTTTGCTTAATCATCATCCCAAAACTCAATACACATTTATTTAATTTTGGTAGTTTATTTTTTGTAATAGTTTATAGCACATATACGTATTATATACGTTCTTATATAATTAATTAAGAATAGATATTTTTATGTTAAAAAAAAATTTAAGAATAGATATTTATGTCATCTAAATTATGGGCAAGTTTACACCACAGAGCCAAAATTATTGAAATATTAGTGTATGAAAAAAATAAGAGTGCACAGTTTTTTAAACCTTCCAACTAACTCTTCTTTCTAAGGGCTTTGTTGTCGTTTTCTGCACGTGTCTCGTAGATGACAGCTCTTTGGATCTTAATTTACGTGATTTGGTATCATCATGTAGCTGCTATTTTTTTTTTTTTAACATAGTCATCATGTAGGTGCTGCTGTTACTTGTTTTGATGTATTGTATAGAATGCTTCTTGATTAGGGTTTCTGTAAATAACAACAATAATAATAATACTTATATAACCTTAATTACATAACTTGCATCTTGAAATTGAAAAAGTCACATATAATTTAAAAAAAATTTCCCCATTTATCACATCTATAAAAAGAAACGAATCGAATCGAATTTTTTCTTTACAATTAAAAGAAACGAATCAAATTTCGTCATATGTCAACTGCAATATATCGAATAATCATAGCAATAAGGTTTTTTTTTATATACTTTACTTTTTAGAAGCCTCGAAGGTGTAATATTAAAAAAATATATAATATTTGTACAAGAATCTAGTAATAAGTAGCTTTCTTAAGTAATTCATTCATATATATATTTATCAACAATAATAATAATAACTTACACTTTCAACTTTATGAATCATCAAATAAATAGCAAATTAAGTCATTTTCATTTATAGTACATTTGCATATGTGGGGATGACCTAAAAAAGCATAATAATCGAGATTAAGACCTCTAAATGAATTTGCACCAAATAATTAAAGATTTGCCTCATCCAATCTACCAGTAATTGCCACCTATAAATTGAACATAATTAGGGTTTGTGATACATTAACATTATCACCATTGTCACCTCCCAAATGTAGATCACAAATTAAAATGATTTGTTAGTCATATTTTAAAACTCATTAAGTAGGTAATCCAACACATAATTAGGAATTCTCTAAGTTTAATCTTTATTTTTAAGTCCAAATTAGGCTATATGTACACCTTACGAAGTACACGTGCATATCATATAGACCACAAGTTCAAATTCATGGTATTATATTATATAAAACTTACTTAAATTTCAAACTTATTGAGAGCATTATAGACTATATATAATATCTAAACAAAGATAATTAAACTTGGAGTGGAACGAAGGAGGGGACCATTAATTAATCTAAATTAAGTTTGATTAAATCTAATAAGTTTGAATCCTTGGTTTAGGGTTTAGGTTACCTTTAATAGTTACGGTAATTGTTAATTAATTAAATTAAGGAAATAAGAGTACCTAACTCATGCCTACTATAGAAACCTGCCCGCCGTTGTGTTCCCCATAAATGTTGAATTGGTCCATGTCACACATCATGTTGTAGTCTCCCTACCATCAACAAATTATTATTATTATTATTATTATTATTAGTCAAGAATTTAATTGATTCCCCTCACTAAAATTCTACATTTTGTATTGTGAAATTGGCATATGTTAGCTTGTTGCAATCAAATAAATTATAATAATAAAAAAAAAATTACATAAATATTTATTTATTTATTTAAAATGAGTGACTGAAAGTTAAAATCAAATTTACAAGACTGTATGAAGTTATCATTAGATTATATCTTGGTTTACATAATCATTTATAAAATTGTCTTAGTACCTATTGAGTCATTGAAACAAGCTAGAACATATAAAGATTTTTTCTAAGAAAAAGAACATATAAAGTTGAATTACCACTAGGGTGAATATCTATTATGATATTTTAATAGGTATATGTTAATATATTTTGTATAGTAGATATGCTTTGTAATTGTTTCAGTTATAACGAATACTATTAATAATTTGCATAATTTGCCCACTTTTTAAAAAAATATACGATGTGGCGTCTGATATAGCTTTAACTTATGTTAATATATTTTGTATAGGAGATATGCTTTGTAATTGTTTTAATTATAATGAATACTATTAATAATTTAATCCAAGGGGTTGGCCTAGTGGTAAGATAAATCACCAAAGATCAAAAGGTCATGGATTCAAATCTTGGAGGTAACTAAAGGCAAAAAAAAAAGAATACTATTAATAATTTGCATAATTTGCCCACTTTTAAAAAAAATATTATATTATAACATACTATTTATATATGCTACTAATAAGTTGAAGCTATATCAGACGCTATATCGTATATTTAACCGAAATATCGATATCACGCTTTATTAAGAAGGGGGAGAGATGGTTGACAACACAAGCAATAATTCAAATAAATCATTCCAAAGATGCAACTTAGGAGGAGGAGGAGGTTCAAGAGAAGATGGGATAATAAAGGAGCAAGATAGATTGCTTCCCATAGCTAATGTTGGGAGAATCATGAAGCAAATTCTTCCTCCAAACGCAAAAATCTCAAAAGAAGCTAAAGAAACAATGCAAGAATGTGTATCAGAGTTCATAAGTTTTGTAACAGGCGAAGCTTCAGATAAATGTCACAAAGAGAAGCGAAAGACTGTTAATGGAGACGATATTTACTGGGCTCTCGCTACTTTAGGATTCGACGATTACGCAGAGCCACTTAAGAGGTATTTGCATAAATACAGAGAGCAAGAAGGAGAAAGAGCTAGCAATAAAGGAACTAACAATGAAGAGAATGAAGATTCTTACAATTATGGAACTGATCAGCCTTGGAAATCTACGGTTCCTACTGCTTCTACGTTGAAGTTTGATGCGTCAGATAACAGGAGATTTTGAAGCATATATACGTATATTTTTGTTTATCTGGTAATTTAATCTTTTAATCTTGCATGGATTTGATTTTCTTTCTATTATTGCAGTTCTTGAAGCTGGTCGGATTTTTGTTGGTGGGGGCCTAAGATTAAGTTTAAGATTAGGATTAATTTTCTGTGCTTATCTTTGATTAATTAACTGGTGTTTAGAGTATTAGAGATGCTTTGTATCTGGATCGGATTTATTTATAAAGTTTTACTTGCTTACACACTTATTCAGTTTCTTATGTTGTTGTGTTCAGATTTATGAATCTAAATTGAACTCTGAATATACCAAAAATATTGAATTTGAAAATTGCAATTTCAATTCTTCAGCCTTTTTGTTCTTATGTATCGGTACCATGTTTAGATTTTATGAATTTAGAAGTTAAAATTTCAAATTCTAGGCTTTGTTTCGTTCAAAACCATTTAAATTTTAACTTTTGGTTGGATGAGTTAAAAATATCATCTTCCCCCTAACTTCCCCTCCATCTTCGTTTAAATCTCATTTTCTTTCCAACTTCCCTCCGCAACCAAACACTTCAACTTCCAACCAAACACCCTAACCTAATATGTAAATTTGGAACGTGTAATGGTTTTCTTTGATTGTTTTAATTATATTTACATTGTTTGAGCTGATATTAAGTACTCTTTGCATCTGAATTCTAATTTATTTATTGAATTTCACAAAAATTATGCGATTTTTCTTTTTTATATTGTGCAATTACATTTAAAAATTTTAATATTTAAAATTTAATTTTTGATATGCATATTTGGATTTTTTAAATTCAAATAAAATAAAAGGTTGATTAATTAGAATTAATTATTTGTCGTATATATATATATATTATACACTGAATTCTTCATCTGTATTTATATTGAAATTTATTATAAAGTTTCTTTGTGCATTTTCAGTTTCCTTCTTATATATATATATGGTATGGTATGGTTGAAATAAAATTAACAATTTGAAATTTGTGGTTGATTGAGATTTTATATTCGTGTATGGAAATTATTCATAAATTTGTTTAATCTTACTATATCTTCTTCATATTTGTGTATGGAACACCCCTAGTTTGGCGGTTTTTTCCTTGAATGATTTGGTTATTCCGATAAAGATTGATTAAAATCACCCTAAATGTTTTTTAGAAATATGATTAAGTTAATTACTGCGGTTAAATAAAAAAAAATTAGAATACTGTCAAATATATATATATATATATATATATATATATATATAATACAAAAATGTTAAATAAGTTTTAAGTCGTAATGACAAAATTGAGAAAAGTCTAACTATGTCTGAGTAGCATATTTGTTCTATAAAATTACTACCTCCGTTTTCATGATATGTTTACATTTCTATTTTTGGGTGTTTTTTTCTAGTTGTTTTCATTTCCATTTATAGTAAGTTTTGTAATTGTTTATTATTATTTTTTTATTGGTATTGGTGAAAAAGTAAGTGTTTTAAAGGGTTAGTAATTGTTTATTATTATTTCTGTTTTGATATTGGTGAAAAGTGAATTTATATTGGTATTGGTGAAATAGTTAATGTAAAAAAATAAAAAAAACAGAAGTAGTATTTGAGTAGCATTTAATTATTTGCATCAACTATTTACAAAAAGTTAAAAGTTATAAATGTTAGTATTTGATAAAACGCTACTTAAACAGCTAAAAATTACATCAAAAGCTGCTTTATAGAACGCTACAAAAAATAGCTTTTAGCGGTTTGATTGTCAAAACGCTAAAAGCTAATTAAAAAACTGTTGACAAATACAGCAAAAAAATAGCTTTTAGTGTTTTTTTTTAGTGTTTTTTAGTTGTTTGTTATTTGAATTAGGGGTAATTTAGAGTTTTACTAAATTATTGAAAGTTTGTGTTATTTATTATCTATTATTTTTCAAAATAATAAAGGGATTAGTATTGTGTTCTAAACGGATGGGCTTCAAAATCACACCTATTATTTTCCAAAATAATGAGGGCTTAAAATTGTGTTTAAAATACGAATTTGCTGGCAGCGCATGTTTTAAACGTGTTTTAACTAATTATAAACTACCATTAATGTAATTGGGGACCAGTGAAAGTGGCAAGACCTTTACTCTTTAGTCTTAATGGACTGAGTTCGAATTTCCCTATTTACATTCAAGTTCTTGCACTAATTTGTCCATAAGATGATACGTTATGGTGCTATCATTAAAATTTTTTTTGGATTAATACTACATTATTTTGAATGAAAATGAAATTGAAAAATTGGGTATAGTGCGATGTATGCGCATGTACCATTTCTTAGTGAATGTTAGGTTGGGTTTTTGATATTTTAGTTAATTTATAATAATAAATCAATCTTACTTTTAATCAT
>CATIWJ010182015.1:0-10367 GCA_949640765.1 Croton laevigatus
CATTTAATTGTAAACCCTTCAAATTATACCTTTAACATGTGATAAAAATGTCACAAATATTTATTTAAGTTTGTCTCTAAAGAAATCTGAATTTTAATTGTACATTTGATACTTAATTTATTTGATTTTACTTATTGTTTACTTAATTTTCAAATTAAATTAAATAGGTGTATCTTTGTTTACAATTGATTACCATTTGCCTATGGGTTTATTAAGTATTTACTTCCTTTTTATCATATTTATACTTGGTTTATATTTTATTTTTTTAACTAGGGTAAATTTTAAATTTACCATTTTATCGCATTTTACCCCGTATGGTAAAAATTTACCGATTTGTAAAATATATTAAATTTATACTTAAAACATTCAAATTATTTTCTAAACATTTAATTAAATAAATTTTATAAAATAATTCATTACTTAAGATTTAATATAATTTATCTAATATTTTTGGTAAACTACAATTTGATCCTTTTTCTTATTATTATTTTTGAGATGTTACACTTAAAATAAGCTAATTTGAGTAGAGATGCGAGTGAAAAAATATCAGTGCGCAAAGTAAGTAAAATTAGCAGATTACACAAGTTAAAGGATTATAATAGATACTCAGAATAATAAAAGAATTTAGAAGTATGTCGCAAAGGAATTTATTAGAAATATATAAGAACGAAAATAAGTTAGTAACTCAAATAATGAAGAGGATGTGGTAAGAAAGTTTAGAAGGAATAATAAGTTTAAGCATCGAAGCCCAAGGAGTTGCCTAGTGATAAGGCACTTCTTTCCTAGACCTGAGGTCCCGGGTTCGAGGCTTATCAAATCTCATTCCCTATATCCCCCAAGTAGAATAGAATATCTATGTAAAAAAAAAATTAAGTTTAAGGATCATGAGCTAAATTGGAAATAAGAGTAATAATTGAACAAAATTAATTAGAAATAAATGAATTACAGAGAAAGAATTATAAAAGGTGCTACTCAGAGTAATTGATAAGCAAATTAAGTAAATATGAATCGAGACAAAACAAGATAAAAATACCAAAGGGATTCATTAAGTGAAATACAGAAGTAAGCATGATGGCAACACAAACTGAACTAGCCAAGGAAACACATGAAGTAAACACAGAGCGAAGGTAGCTTGGGGGAAGTTTCTGCTGGCTCGGATGGCCCCGGCGAATTTCCTTGAAACTTCTAGACCTGAGGTTCCGAGTTCGAGGCTTATCAAATCTCATTCCCTATATCCCCCAAGTAAAATAGAATATCTATGTAAAAAAAAAAAATTAAGTTTAAGGATCATGAGATAAATTGGAAATAAGAGTAATAATTGAACAAAATTTATTAGAAATAAATGAATTACAGAGAAAGAATTATAAAAGGTGCTACTCAGAGTAATTGATAAGCAAATTAAGTAAATATGAATCAAGACAAAACAAGATAAAAATACCAAAGGGATTCATTAAGTGAAATACAGAAGTAAGCATGATGGCAACACAAACTGAACTAGCCAAGGAAACACAGGAGGTAAACATGGAGCGAAGGACGCGACATTTATAATAGGTTTGGTACTTTATCCTTATTTAAGTATATTTAAATACATGTGATGTGCATATGCGAACTGTGATGTTGTGATGTATGTTGCAATTATTTGTTATACGTGTTATATATGGTATTAGCATGTGAATTTACATTTAATAAGTATAAAGTACCCGCTGAGCTAGTAGCTCAACAAGTTTAGTTCATGCTAAACTTGTAAGTCCGCGAAAAGATGAAAATGAAACCGGAACAACAATGCAACATCATGCACCAAAAACACTTAAAGTGACATATACTGTGAAATTAAAATCAGAAGTCAGAACGAGCAATAGCGTAAAAGCAGAAAAATTTTCTAAGGTAATATTCTGTATACCATGTTGCATCAGTTATGGCACATTTAACTTGGCTAGTAGTAGTTGAGTTAAGGGGTGCTACAGAGAGAGAAGCAGAAGAAGAATAAGACAAATGGATAAGCAAAAGTAGAACAACGAAATACTTTAATGAATGGCAATTTTGTCTAATTAAATTCTAAATAACGTTTATCCAAAATTTGAAAAATTATTGACATTTACCAAAATAACTTTTAAAATTTGACATTTTTTTTCCTTTTTTTAACAAATGTCAATTTTTTTAAAAATTTTGTAAACGCAAATGTTAACAACTTTGAAATATTAGCTAAATGACATATTTAACAGTATCATTTAGGGAAATACATGTAGTTCCATTATCACGGTCTTAGTAAATATGTATATTAACTTATACTCTCTCTGTTCTTTTTATATAAAAAATGTAGACTTTATTCCTATGTGATTGACTTTATATTTTGAAAATAATTATTTACTATTCTAATATGCGAGGGCATTAGGTTCTTTGTTTATGATAGTTTGTGCGGCTGAAGGTTACATAAGAGCAAATTGTGAATGGTGAATCTCACAATATGTGAAGGAAAAAAGTTAAGTTTTCCCATATAAAAAAAATGGAGCGAGTATATAAAAAAAATGTTTATTTACCAATAACTTAAAAATAAATTTACTTTAATATGCGAAAAAATATGACATTTACTAAATATAATATTTAAAAAATGACATTTATTTAATATTTTAAATATATCACATTTACTAAAAATAAGTTTCAAAAAAGTTGATATATATATATATATATGTATATATATATATTTTTTTTTTTTTCAAAAAGGATGAAATGAGTTCTCTTACTATTAGTTTATTAACGTGGGTTCTTAAAAAGAAAACAAATTTTCACCCTCCAAAATAATGGAAAATATGATTTTATTAGCTAAAACTGGTATCAATTAATTATGAGTGAAAAAAAATCGTCAAATGAGTTCAAAAAATTGAAAAAAATTGCCAAACATGTCTTTTTTCACCCTAGAAATTTATAACTAGTATATGAAACTAACAAGAAATTTCAAATCAACCTTCGTTTTCCGATGATTTCTGGCCGAAACTCCGACAATCCCTGATTTTCGATGAGGAAAACAGGCAAGTCGCACCGCCTGAAATCAATGAAATGCGTTTCCGGCCGGATTCATCTATGTTTTTTGCCACGATCGATGCATCTAAAGCTATCCCATCGATCTTCAAGTGTTTTCGACTAGTTTCATTTATTCCATCTCCAGCTACTTCGACGATTTTAGGCTTCTTCGGTTTTAGACCAGTTGCGAAGAACCCATAGAAAAGCACAAAAGCAGAAGACCTAACATCATCGAAAATCCACACCGCCAACAGAATTGCCACCGCAACTTGAACAAGAAGTCGCTTATTCCGTTTATGGAAGAAGAAGCCGTCAATTCTTTGGTTTCCAACCAGGGCCGTCTCCAAGAAATACGGGCCCTGTGTTATTCATAAATCTAGGGCCCTGTTTCATCCATCATCATTGTACAAATTTTTCTACCATTACATGTATTAACTATTTTATTTGAATATGAATCTGGCATAAAAGCAATGGAAGTCAGGAATCAAACATTCCACAAAGTAGGAGCAGCTCATTAAAGGGATAGCCATGGATTGAGATTTTTCACAATAATGTAACTAACAAAATTCCAGAAAAATAGACAAAGTAACAACTATAAAAGGTTTCTCAACAAAAAAAGAAAAAGCTAAAAAAGGAGAAATATGAAACTCTAATGCAAAAATGACACCATGCAAGTGTAACTTCGGATCATGCAGTTGTTCACACAATATTATTCACAATTTTTGTGATTCTAAGATCCAATAAAGAGAAATTAAGATATAACTACTAACTGTTCTACCACATAAAGTTCTACTAAAGTTTACGGAATATATTCAATATAAACCTTCCAAAAAAAAATCTAAAAGCAAGAATATGCTTCACTAGGACTAAATCTTTAGTTGCTAAAAATCGAGGGATGATAGAAGTATTTTAAGCTGTACTTGCTGATTTCAGGGTCAAACTTAGCATCACATACACAAAACCACAGATAATAATGATACCTTAAATTACCCAACTTATCTGTCTAGGTTATGGTAATGTGGTGCCAAACAAAACCACCCTGAAATTAGCATTTCAGAATTAAAACTGGTTGATGGAGAAAATAAATGAATGGCCAAAATGTCAAGTATAAAAATAGCTATTTAAAGAGATATCCTTACCCACCAACTACTGAATGTAATGTCAAGTCTCAAGAAAACTATACTTTACCAGAAAAATAAAGAATGCAGGACACAAAAGCAGGTTGAGGGATATTAACATTTTTGGTGTAAAAATTAGAAAAAATTACGAATTTGGTGTTGAAAGAAAAAAAATTACAAATTTGGTGTGAATGGTGAAAATTTTACGGATTTGGTGTGAAATTTGCTGAAATGGAATATTAGTTCAGTGCGCCACTTGAACTGGCGCACTGAAGGGACACAAGGCAAAATGAGACAATGACACGTGACCTGTGCACCACTTGAACTGGCGCACTGAAGTGAACAAGGCAAATGAGATATTGACATGTGTCCAGTGCGCCACTTGAATTGGCGCACTGATCTGTTCGCCACTTCAAATGGCGCGCTGGACTTCAAACTCAGTTGACCGTCGACGTGTCACACCAAATTTGTAATTCTTTTTCTTTCAACACCAAATTCGTAATTTTTTCTAAGTTTTACACCAAAAATGTTAATATCCCAGCAGGTTGACATGGAAAATTCATAAACAGCAACTCAACAACCAACTAAATAAGAAACTACTAAACATCCTAATTCGTACCTCGAATCAAACTACTGCATTCACAATACAAGCCAGAACCAAAATAGTTAATGAAAATAATATCAATCAATACTATTAATAACTACATGACAAGATTAAGCAACCAATTTCTGATTCAAGACAAGAATGCTACTGAATTAAAGAAAAAATTACATGGGATAAAAAGGGTGAAAACTGAAAAATTCCATCATGAGGGTAAAAATAAACATATTTGCCATTTTTGTTTTTGATTATTTCAACAGTGTATTCCAGTTTTTTTTTTTAACAGAACAGTGTATTCCAGTAATTTGAATAGAAAATTCAAAGCTACAGCATAATAGATATAGTTAGAGGCATGATCATAAAGCCTTATATGACAAACATATTGAACATATAAGATGGTCTATGAAATTAAAAGTTATGGTCACTATTTTTAAAGTCTAAAAGCGTTCACTGCAATTTTTAGTCTCCAAACTCTAATCTATCAGTAGCACCAACAAATCATATAACATAATTTAGAACCCAGAGATAATTCTCCTAAAGGGGTTTACAATTTTCAGATGAACAAACAACAAATGGTTAATATTCAATCCAAAATAAATTTGGATAAGAAATTAAAAGAAACCACATGAAAATTAAACAATAAAATAACTAACTAAAGAATGAAATTTTACCTTCCAAGTAAGAGAAAACCCAAGCCAACCAGCCAAAAAACTGCTAGCAACTCAACAAATAGCGCAAAGCAGAGCAGCCAAGGAACCAACTTTCTTTTCCTTTAGTTACCCCCAAGAGGGTTTGACCAAGGAACCAGCTTTTGCATACTCGATCACCGATGGTTGGCCCCCCCAAAAATGATATAAAATTTTTTGGCTATTTTCAGTCTAAAATACAAAAATATGAAAAAAATGATTTGAACTCCGGTCTCTGTTTTCAGTCTAAAACTTAAATATAAATTCTTTTTTTTTTTAAATTTTGGGCCCTCCCAATTTTGGAGGCCCTGTTCAGTAGCACCTCTTACACCTCTCCTAGGCCGGGCCTGTTTTCAACCCTTTACTAAGAAATCCAGAACAACCAACCCTTGTTCTTCGGTTTTTTAGTAGTCCAGTTTCTCGCGATTTGTCTCACTTCCGGCCATTGATCATCGATATACTTGGGATTGGAAGACTCGCCGCATCTAGGCTATCAATCGATATCCTTAGTTGATCGGTCGAATGCAAGGTATAGGTGGAGATGGGGCTTCTTTCATTGTCGGAGTTGTTCTTTTTCCCCAAACCGATAAATCTTCTGTTTCAATATTCAAACAATTTTTACTTTTTTATTTTTTTAATTATTAATGACCTTAACCTTTTTTTGGAATTCCATCTAATTTTCGTGACTAATTCGGATTGGAATACTGTAGAGGCTCATTTAGGGGCGATCCTTTCAATTCAATTTTTTTTTTTATTCATAACGCTTGGATTTAAATCATTGACCTTACTTAAAAGTTATCACGCCTTCTTCTGTTAGGCCAACTGCTCGTTAATCAGTTGGCTTAGACTAGCCTAAAAGACTAAATGCCCTAGGCTCTAATGGCGTGGTGACCTCAACATTTGTAACTTTCAAAAAGCAATTATTGTGTGCTTTATATTTTTTATTAATATTGAAAAAGACTTTAAAAGAGTTTTAAATTTATACATTTAACTATATGCTCAAAGTAAGCACTTTCTTGTTTTGAATTGTACCAAATCATCTCATAATCCTTTATTTTTATATATGTTAATGATTGATTGATTCATCACAAACAGAAAACACATAAACAGGAGATCTAACACAAAAACAAAACATAAAGTCTCTACAAATAGAGAATCACTAAATGAAAATGAACATACGCATCACAAAAGCAATATCATGATCTCAAACATTCAAAATTATTAGAAAATTTTTTAAAACATAGGTTAGATTGGACTTATTAGAAATCTCTTTTCCATTTTTTATGCTTCAAATTTAGTACTACATCAATAGCATCATGAAAAAGATTTTAAAAAATATTCAGAATTAATTTGATGTCTACTAGTAGTTAAACAAAATAATGAGTTACTAATGAAAAATTATAAAGTGCACTCGATTGGTGCAGCTTGATCCCATGAAATGAATGTAATGTAGGAAAAATTGAAGGACTAAAATTGAAATAATTGAGATGGACTAAAGTGAAAGAAATTTTGATTAAAGAAAATTATTACAAAGGACAATTTTCACTAAACTCACTTTGCTTTCTCTCTAACTATTTTCTCTCTACGCCACTAGAATGTTTAGAAAAGAAGAGAAAAGGGGATGGGATGATGGAACTCAAGGCTCCTCCTCCTATTTACAGGAATTTCCCAACTAATCAAAATACTAACTAAATACATAAGTTCAATTCTAAACCATAGTTTCTTTCACATGGTTTGGATTTTTCCAATTGTTTTTAGCAAAACCATTAATGTTTTATCCATTTGTTTATTTATTAAAGATTAGTGATGTATTTTTAATATGTAACCATTCAAAAGAATAGTTGTGGCGTGGCTATGGCCGAGGTGAATGCCGTAGTCGAGGATGCGGTCGTGGACGTAGCCACAACCATGGATATAGACAAGGACGAAAAAATTACCATAATAATAATAATAATAATAATAATATTATTATTATTATTATTATTATTATATGGAATAAGCATTGAAAAAAAGAGTGGTGGAAATAATCCTTCGAATGCGTTGAGAATTCTTGTTTAGATTTGTTTTAGATGTGACATGGAAGGAAAACAAAAAAAATGAAAGCATTAATTCTGCTATCATGTCTTTGTTTAGAAGTCTAATTTTGCAGGTATGACTCCATTCAAGTCTTTCACATGTTGTAATTACTGTTGATAAGCTTTCTGATGCTCCCAACATTACTTAATTCTGCTATCATGTCTTTATTTAGCAGCTCCGCGAATCACCGAGAAATTTTAAAGACAATAAATTCCACAGTCAAAACTATACACAAGCAAAATTTTTATGACCATCTATATCAAATAAAATACTAAGAAAATTTCTTTTAGATGTAAAGATTAATCTAAGCTGTAACCACAGTGCCTACTTAAAATAGTCTGGGTATTTCACTTGATTTTGACAACCTAGGCTTTAATGCCAATTGTAGGGAAAATTGAAGGATTAAAATTGAAATAAAGAAACTTTGATTTATTGGCTCAAGAGTTCAACATCCTATTTTAATGATTTATAAATCATGAATATTTAGAAATTTTTCCCATATACTTGCAATATTTGATTATGCATGTCTGAACAAGAAGTTTGAATATCAAACTAGAAGACATCTAAACTGAAGGAGCCTTAAAAAACATTCAAGATTAGAAAGATTTAGTTTAGAGTGTCAGTTTAGAATGCAATGGTAGCTTAAGATAAACATCAAGTCTTAACGGTCAAAATATTTTAAAATATTTTTCAAATTTGTGTCTCTCTTTTAAAAGTGTTGTCTAACATCTTTTTAATTAAAATTTGTGAGACTGCATATTTTTACTAAAATGGAAACTATTTTCTGAATACATATAAAACTGTCTATGACTTTAAGGAAAGTCAAACTGATCTTCTGAAGTTTGTTCAGAAGCAGAAACCAAGAATGTTTGTCTTTTGTTAAAATATATGTTGGGATTTTTAGCTCCACTAATGACTAAATTTTTCTCGGTTCACTATAAAAACTCAATTGCTTAAACGTTTAGCACTTTGACAAAAGAAATTCCTCTACTCTCTCTCTTTCATATCTTTAAGATTTTCTGTTCTCTCCAGATATTCAAGAGTCTTTTTCTGAGTTGATTTTCTAAATTTACTTTAAAAAGATTTTTGTATTTGAATCGACTTCTCTTTTGAAAATTTCTATAATTTTCATTCTTATTTTTCAGAAACTTTTCTTGAACTTAATAATTTTCTCTTAATCTGCTTTAGAATTTTGTGTAATCTCAAGTAGTTAAGAGTTTTTCAAAATCTAAAAAATTGGTTATCTTTAGGAGTTTTTAGGATAAAGCTCAAAGAATATGTTAGCAAGCAGACTTTTGAGGAAAAAGTCTTGTATTAAGTTTTCTGATCTATATAAAATAGAACGAATAGTTTTCTAAAGCCCATAATTTTAGAGGGAAGCAAGTTAAATTAGATTAGAGTCTATTTTTTGTATGTGGTTTTTTCTCTAGCCTTGAATAGAGATTAGAGTAGTGGATATCTCTGGTGTGTATACTTAGGGAGGGGTAGATGTAGGCTTAGTTTAGCCGAACCACTACAAAACCTTTCTCTTTATTTCTCTTCATCACTTTTAAATTTGCTTGTCAACTTATGCTTTCTGAACAGAACTTGATTTTCAAATCAGTTTTATTAAAATCTTATAAACATTGAAGTTGATTGAAGCAAAAGGTTTTTCTTTGTTTTAAGTTTTCAAAATTAACTTTTATTCTGACCTCTGAAGTTAAATTCAATCTGAACTCAGTATCTAATCAATATATTTCTGAATTCTAGTAAGTTTGTTCAAAGCAGTTTTTAACAACTTATATTTGAAAAAAAAAAATGTTTAGAGTCAATATTTTGAAAAATCCAATTCACCCACCTTATAGATTATTGCAACATCTGGAACTAAATGATTAAAAATATTTATTACAAAAAACAACTTTCACTAAACTTACTTTGCTTTCTCTCTAACTATTTTCTCTCTACACTACTAGGATGTTTAGAAAAGAAGAGAAAAGGGGATGGGATAATGGAACTCAAGGCTCCCCCTCCTATTTACAGGAATTTCCCAACTAATCAAAATACATAAGTTCAATTCTAACCCATGGTTTCTTTCACATGGTTTGGATTTTTCCAATTGTTTTTAGCAAAACCATTAATGTTTTATCTATTTGTTTATATATTAAAGATTGGTGATGTATTTTTAATATGTAACAATTCAAAATAATAGTTGTGGCATGGCTGTGGCCGAGGTGAAGGCCGTAGTCGAGGATGTGGTAGTGGACGTGGCCACAACCATGGATATAGACAAGGACGAAAATATTACCATAATAATAATAATAATAATAATAATAATATTATTATTATTATTATTATTATTATTATTATTATGGTAATTTTTATTATTATGTGGAATAATCATAAAAAGAAAGAGAGTGGTAGAAATAATCCTTCGAATGCGTTGAGAATTCTTGTTTTAGATTTGTTTTAGATGTGACATGAAAGGGAAACAAAAGAAAAAAATTAAAGCATTAATTGAATGGACCAAAATGATTTGCTAATAAGAAAAATAAAATTCTGTGTATAAAAACTTATATTGCAAAAAAAAAGACATTACACTTTCCATCCCTCTCCGAGGCACACTAGCATTCAAATCAAAAATAGACAATAAAATATTCTATGACGAGGAAAAAGCAGAAGCTATATATATATTCAGGGATTGATATAGTTGCAATTAATTCTAATCTCTTTCTGATTAATAGGAGTTGAGATTAGAATATTTCCAAGCTTCACCATTGAGACAGCAAATTGGTTAAAGAAAAGATCAGGCTGAGATAGAAATGCAGAAACAAAAGGAGCAGTTCTTGGATCCAAGTAAAGAGCTTGATCAGTTGACAACAATCCCATTTT
>CATIWJ010182075.1:0-15302 GCA_949640765.1 Croton laevigatus
TTTTTTTTTAATAATTCAATTATTAATTCTCACTAAATGTTCCGTTCATAATTTTCCCTTTGTGAATAAAAATGTATACTATGTTTTCTTACATATTATTTGTTTTAGAAGTGTGTATGGTTCTTGTGAGTCTTGGTCCTGAAATAAAAAACTGTATCAAACCAAAATTGGAACCAACAAAAATCATTTTTTAAGAACCGAATTTGAATTGAAAATGAAAAATTTTCAAAGAAGGTATTAAGAAGAACAGTTTCAAAACCGGCCTGAAGGAACCGAACAAAATCAAAACCAGTCATAATTAAGAATAATATTAATAATATATATTAAATAATAAAAGTATATATTATAAAACAATATTACATATAATACCTAAAACATATAATAAATATTATGAAATCTCAAAACTAAGTAATTTAAACTTTAACTATTATTTTTAGTTTGAATTATGAAATTTGAATTTTTTTTTTATTGGTAAAGTAATATTTAGAATTTAAATCTTATTTTTCATTATTAGAATTTATTATTTTTCTTTTAAATAGTTTTTTAAGTAGTTGTTAAATAAGTTAAGTATAAAATTTATTTTTGTTAAAAATTATATTGAAAGTCTGGAAATGTGATTAGTCCTAACAGATGCTTGAAACATGCCTTATATAGAGAGTCCAAGGCGGTGAAATTTCGAAAACTCTGCTTCTAATAGGATTCAACAGACCCTTGAATCTCGGAGCCCAAGAGGCCCCTAGACTCTCAGGGTCTAGCAGCTTGGCCTGATAAGGAGGCCGAGGTCAGTAAGACGATCTTTTTAGTAGGGAGGTCGAGGTCGATAAAGCGACCTCTCCCTCACCTAGACAAGTGCAACCTCTCCCTGAGTTCAAGTGAGGACATCATCTCCTCAGACTGAGTGTGGGGCGACCACATCCTTTGAAGGGTGCCAAACATAAAGGATGCTTACATATATGATTCTCCGACGATTAACCTGTAATAAAAAAAAACTGAAGATTGAATCGAAACTAGAATCGAAAAATTAGAAACTGAATTAGAACCGGTCATGTGGTTCTGGGAAAAATTCCTCATTTTGGAGAGAGAATTAGAGAAATTAGAATCATATATTTTATGTAAAACAACAGAGTTTTAGATTTTGGATAATTAAGCTAGTTCGGGTTAAATTCGTTTTACTCGAATTACCCAAAATTTTTATAACTTTGATCGAATTACTCGGAATTTTATAACTCTTGATCGAATTACTTGTTTAACATTTTTTTGCCGAACCGTATTACTTGAATTATTTGCTCACCCCTATTTTGGACTGGTCTGCACACTCCTAATTTGTTTATATTTTAATTTACAAAATTACCCATGTATGTTTTATTTTATACATTTTATGAAAATTTATATAATAATGAGTTTATTTTTTAAAAAAAAATAATGAGTTTGATTGTCCAATATACCTCTCATCGGGAGAGACTTTGACTAAGCAATTCTTTCTTATGTTGTAATCCTATATACTATTATTAATCATTTCTATTTTTAAATAACTATGTACTAAAAAAAAAAATCGTTGACCTTATATAACTGAAAAATAACAGAAAATTCTAAATAACTGAAACCCCTTCATTTGAAAACAAATCTAAAAAGAGCAATTTACTTATATTGTCTTTAAGCATTCATTTATATAGAGATTTGAAATAAATGAGAAATGAACATTTGAGAATCATCATTTTGATTCTGTTGGGAAGCCAAGTTGGAAGAGTGGGGAATTTTCCCCTTCTCTTTTGACTCTTTCTTTGGCTCCCTAATTAATTATTGTGAAGATGGAAAGCCGTCAGCAATGGAGGATGTTATATTTAGTGCTTCTTCTGTCATTTTCACCCATGTCTTGTGTTGAATCTTCTTCTCTTGTGGATCGAATTGTGAATTTTGTTTTCCCAAGAATAAACATTAGACTTGAAAACAATGCAACTCATGACGTGGAAATTATGTGCGACGCGGACAAATATAACCAAGGTCTTCATACAATGAAGCCTGGTCAACGCATCGAATGGCAAGTAACTGATGTAATGTTTCCATTGGTTTGGTGCTACGCTCATCTAAACGACACCGCACATGGGGTATTTTGGGTATATCAAGTTAGATTACAATGTAATCCTTGTAATTGGGTGATTCAAGATGATGGTGTCATGCTCATGAGAAAAGGTCAACCCCCTGAAAGACATTTATTGTATATTATTGGAGAATACTTTTGATTTGTAATTTAATCAAATTAGACTCGACTCAAATTGTGTAATTATTATTTCTCTAATTGTAATTTGTTATTTTCCATTTCCGTTGATATTTTACTTTATATGTAGGGTGAGCATTTTCGATTCGGTTTCGAACCAAAACCGAATTCCTGAAATTGAGATGAAAAAAACCAAACCGAACAAGAAAAAAACAGTTACTATTCTAAAACTGTCAATCGAACCAAATCATTCGATTAATCGATTTTTTGGTTCGATTCGATTCGGTTCGGTTATCAATTTACGGATTTTTTTGCTTGCCCCTATAAGTCAATGAAATGGAATAGAATGTATTTTTAATTTTAATTTCCCATTCTTATGTGCCATAAGTAAGAAATTAGAAATAAATGAATGTTTAATTATAACTCATTGTTTTCACATCTTCCTTTTTTTTATTTTATAAATTTTAAATATAATACAAAATACTGATTTGAAAATCCCAACCGGTGGATGAAGCTAACTCTTTTAAATATATATTAAAAGAGTTTCATTGCAATTAGCATTGAAGCTGGTGCTATAATGAATCAAAGTACTCACAAACAGCTCAATGCTCAATTCGGTATAAACTTGTTTGATGTCATTCGTTAAGCTAAAGGAATAGGGTTAGAGTCCAACTTTCAAGCTCGTCAATATACAAGCTCGAAATCAAAATCAAGCTCGACTCATGAGTCCACAAACAAACTATGAACAACTCGTTAAAGAGAGTTCGAATAAGTTGTTGAACAATTTGTTTAAACAACTTTTGGATGGTATATTATTGATATTTGTATACATTAATAGGTCCATTAACTTAGCATGTTGTGCTCAGAATGCTAAAATCCCTCGGTTTGAATATTTGACAAACTTACTTCAACTTGTGATTTACTAATGATATTTCAAGTGTTTAAGTATAGCTCCAGCAAGTTCGAACTCAAACAAATCAAGATGAACACTTATACTTGCAAAATAATTAAAGTTAAAAAATGGCACTGACTTTAGACTTCAATCATCAAGCTCTATTTCTCTCGCGACTAGGACATCGCGTTCGTGAAGCCTTCCATCCAAGATTTGAGCAAGCTCTACTTCTCTCACGACCATATGTTGCGCTTATGACTCAAGCCTCAAAATTTTCCATCAAGCTCTGCTTGTCTCGCGACTAGCTATCTCATTCACAACAAAAACATCAAGTAGCCATTGCAAGCCTCAAACTGCCTCGTCACGTACGCGACATAAGCCTCGCACTCACGACAAGACTGAAGTCAAAATCCAAAGGCTAGTTTGAAATGAAAAGCTAACATATCAGAGAGCCATTAGAAGTCTGTTGAGAGATGTCAGTAAGAGGTCACGCTCGCGACACAACGTCTCGTGCGGACACCGGCAAAATTTCATAAACAACTTCAATTCAAGAAGCAACGGCTATATCCTCAAAGTTTGGGTATAAATGCCCAACCATATAGCCTTCAGAAACTTTGATCAACTAGAGAAATATTGAACTTCATTGTTTACAACCTTCTCTTCATCTTTTACTCTTTCATTCATTAAAAATGTATTTTGTTGTAATATTTTGTTGAGTGAGCTATAAACTCAACATCATTATTGTGTATAGTTAGTTAAGTGAGCTAGAAAACTCAATATTCATGTTAATAGTTTAGAGTGAGCTTTAAGCTCTAGGTTGTGTGTTGTAAAGTTTGGAGTGATCTTTAAACTCTAAATTTAAGGTAAGCTTAGAAAACCTCTTGTATTCTTAAGTAAATAGTGAAACCAGATTCTAGGGAGAATCGGAGAAGTGGACATAAGCTAGAGTTAGAGCCGAACTACTATAAAATCTCTTTTTCATCTATCAAGTTTCATTAATCTTTCCAAATTTCCGTCAAGATTTTAATTCACCACATTTTGCACCTTAGCTAAAATTTTTTATTAGCGAACAAATTCACTCCTTCTTAGTTGCCACCGAACCTACATAGCATTTAGTCTGTAAATTGATTTGAAAATATTGATTCGAATGTTATTTTAACAAATATAAGAAATTATAAACATGTGTTATGAGTTTCGCATGTATGCAAAAATCTTTGTTCAATTTCTTTTTCAGTATTGCTACCTTTATTTATTTATGGTTTGACTATAAACATTTAACTTTGTTTATTATTTTTATGTTTGTCTATATAGAAATTCTTATAATATTATTTTATAGTTGCAAATAATTGATTTGTCAAAAGATGAAAGAAGAAATTGAAAATTTTCAATTATGTTACATGAATACTTATGGTGTTTGCAATAATTCATTAAAAGTATATTGTGATTTAAGTTTACAAGCTAAACTAAATTTTTACGTGTAATCAGCTCCATTATATATTTGAAGTTCGAAAAATACTCGAGCTTGAGCTTGCAAAATTTTTAACAAATCAGGTTGGGCTTGACTCGGCTCGAAATTTGGAACTAATGGGAATATTTATTTCAAATTTGAAAAAAAAAAAATTCAGTTAACTTTTCCAATGGATTCAGTTGATCAAACCTTTTTTTTTTTTACCAGGAAACCATTAGCTAGCATTTGAGATGGAGTGTATGATATTTGGGAGAATTATTATTAGTTCCCTGACATTTTAGCTATTATGTCTTAAGGTTTCAATAATACATTATTAGGCCTTAACTTTTGTACCCATTAAATTAATGGGTTCTTCCATCCATAAAAGTCATATTTCACCATTAATTAGCTATGAAATTACCGAAATATCCATTATAGTATATTGGGTATTTCTTTCCGACCGACATTTGAAGAGTTGACAAAGTCGATTGTCATCAGCATCAAAACATGTAGCTGTTAGAGTAGTCGGTTTCTCCATTTAAAAAATTAATGTTGTCCCATTGCTTATATGTTCTATGATGCTAAAAGCTGAAACAGATTACTGAGATTGTTCGAAACAATGAGCTGCTGTGGAGAAATGATCGAATGTTAACTTTGATTTCACATAAAGAATAACAACTCCAATTTCTTCGAGCAATTTCTAAAATAGAAAGGCTTTGGAAACATGAAAACATAGATGGTTCCAATTAGTCTAATGAGCTCAGGAGATTGGTGGATGGAGTTGTGTTGGTTTAGTGCAAGCTAAAAAGTTCCGTTTTCCATCATCACGACCGTTTTTATGGAATCCAAGCACCCAATCGAAGAATCTGAGCATTAGATGACTGGTATGTTTCACCAGAAAGAAAAGGACATGACAATAAAGGTTAGGAATAGTTCAATTTCAATAGTTCGATTAGTAAATCAACTAGGGATGACTAAAATTGGTTGGTAAACCGAATTGGACCAATCTACCCAAACTGACAAAAAGTTAAATAACATAATTGGAAACCAAAAAAAGAACCAATCATACACAAAACCGAAAAATAGTATCGGTCATTTTTAGTTCGGTTTAGTTGGTTTCGATGTTAAACTGAGAACTAAAAAAAAGCCGAAACCCTAACGAGAGAAGATAGAAAATTGAAATTTTTATTTATAATTGCTTTTTGTAGCATTCTCAACATCAAAACACAATACAAATACAATAATTCATCATAAGGTACAAATGCAATAATTAAAGAAAAAACCTCTAACGAGACAATTTTAATTAATAATTTAAATTTGTCACAAATATTCAATTAGGTTAAGTACCTAACTTTTTAAAAATTTAGACATAAAAACTTAGTGAGAATTTAACCCAAATTTATTAAATCTGAAGAGGTAAATGAGATGTACGGTTGAAGAATTAATGAAAAATTTATTAACTTAATATAATAAACATTAATGTTAAAAAAATATATATAATAAACATTAGAATTAAAAGAGTAAATATTGAAGTATGAAATTTTTTCCAATATTTTCTTTTTCTAAAAGAGTGAAGTTGCCTAATTAAATGAATTGCACATAATATTATTAGTAAGTTGGGGCATCTATTTCTAAATTGTTAAAAATTTGACTCAATTAATACAATATTATGAAAAATCCTGAGAATAAATTTATAAAAAAATCAGGGACATAAGAGTAATTCTCGCAATGCTAAATTACTAAGGGAAATTTATTAACAATTTCTTTTTTGAGGGGTACCATTTGCAATAAATTGAAAAGATTGGGGATAGGAAAGTAAATATGAAGAATATTAAGGGAAGGAAAAGAGAAATTGTCAAAATTATTGCATATGGACTATAAAATCCCTACTTTTTTTTTTTATGGACTATAAAATCCGACCGAAGCCCCGAAATACGACAATTTTCAGAGTAAAATTTAGTGAGAGAAATAAAAACTTTTTCTCTCTCAAAAACCCTTGGAGTAGCGTTTTCTTCAATCGACCTTGTGGAGATGGCCAACAGTAATCTACCTCGAAGAATCATTAAGGTTTGTCAGTCGATCTCTCTTTCCTTTGCGCGATCTCTCTCCCAATTTCTCTGATCGGCCACTTTCCTTTTGTTTCCCGGGAAAACAGGAGAATGAGGAGAACCGAAATTCCAATTCCTAATTCTCAATCGTTTATGCCCATCTAATTGAGTGATTGAACTTTGAGTGACTGAGCCGCATGTTTGAATTATTAGAGTTAATTTTCGCTATATGTAAATCTAGGCTTAAAGTATAAGTGTTGTGTTTGCTTAGATGATATTATTTATATTAGTTTTTTTTATATGATTTGATTGATTAAGGTTTAACAGTAGTTTTTCTAATGTGATCTGACAGGAAACTCAACGTCTTCTTAGTGAACCAGGTATCTACTGGTTCTCTCATCCTTTCTTTGACCTTTATTTTCTCGCTTCATGCTTTTGAATGAATAATTCGGTTTGAAATGTGTAAATGATGGTGAATTCCTTATAAGATATTTTTTGAAATATATTGGAAGTTGGGATTTAGTTGTCAACTTTGGGTTGTATGATGAAAAATGCAGCTCCTGGTATAAGTGCTTCACCATCTGAGGATAATATGCGGTATTTTAACGTGATGATTCTTGGCCCAACACAGTCTCCTTATGAAGGTAACCTCTTTTTTTTTTCCTCTTTTTGTACTAATTTTGATTGCAATGGCATTTAATTGGATGCTTATGCATTAGATGGCTAAAACTGCATTGTTCAATATTTTTAGGTACTAATGAGTTGAAATATTTGTTTATTTTTGGGGTTGGATAACTTATTGCATGCCATAATTGGAGGACCTCTTATAAGCAATTTGGTCTACTTGTGTTATTGAAAATTCCAGTTATATGAATAAATACTTATGCATCAAGTTTATTGTTCAAATTGTTTTATGATGTTAGTTCTCAAGTGTTCTCAAGTTGGAAAATGTGGGAAAAAATGCTTATGAATAAAATTTAGTTCAGTTCAATGTTATTTTATCTTCTTGAGATACAGATTGCCTAAGAACTTAGGTTTGTTGATTTTTGCTTGAATTATTTAATATTTGTTTTCTGTATGAATTATATGTGTTCTTTCCATTTTTCATCTTGAGCATGGTTATTGTCATATGTTATGTGGCTGGTTTCAATTTGTTTTAGGTGGGGTTTTCAAACTGGAATTATTTCTTCCTGAAGAATATCCAATGGCAGCACCCAAGGTATGTAATTTTGGGAATTAGTTTTGTTTCTTTCGGGAATTGATGTCAAAATACATATATTTTTGTTGAATAAGAAATTATGGGTGTTTTCCAGAGTTCAAGTATTGGTATTGTTGAATTTATCCTTCTGTACTGTCATAACATTGAATTTCCCTACAATCTAATGCATAGTAATCTGTTGTTCATTTGCTTCTTGCTCAGTTATCCAGGTTCCCTCTCCTGCCATTCCCCTGTGATGAATATTCTATAATTTTTTTTGGATATTTTGATTAGGGAAATCAAATTAGATTTTTGTCTATAAGTTGGAAAACACATTTTCACATACAAAAGGTTGTGTTGAAAGATTGCAGAAGTGAGGTCCATAATATGAGTATTAAAATCAGCTTCTGCATTCTGTGTTTAGCCAATTTGAAACTTTCTTTAAAATGCCCAATATCCAGTTCGTATGTATTAGAGTTAAGATGCAGCACAAGATTAAAGAGAGGAAAAGAGAGAAGAAGAGAGATATAGAGAATTCTTGTGTATTAATTGATGAAATCCAGAACAGAGTTTGACAGTGCTGAAAAAGAGAACAGATATGGTTGCTAAGACAATCCCAATACAACAAAATTGACAAATACTGAAAGATGCCCTTCATTCCTTCTCCTGTCATCTATACACTGCTATTCTTGCATTTGTAATTCCCTCTTTGTCCTTCACATTCTTGATCGTTCTTGAATAATATGTAATGGCTTTTATATGGCCTATCCTGATAAAGATGTAATTGTTGAGCACAAGAGGACAAGAATCAGAGGGTATAGCTTGGGGAAGGCAGTTGGGGGAGGTGGTATAGGGTGGATTTAATAGGCAAATGGCATAGTTTCCCTGATACCCTATCCTATTATTCTTTCCACTATCTACTTTTAATGTGTAGGAAATACCTATTGTTATGTAACTGTGTTTCAAAAATTGTCAACCTGATCATGATATTTATCCTGAATGGGAAAATTTGAACCAGAAATTTTGGTGGTTGGGATAGGACTGACTTGCTTTTCCCATCTTTATTTTGTTAAGAAACCCTTGCCAGTTTCACATGTTTATATAAATTATAGTGCACAAAACCTTAAATGTTAGGTGAAATTGCTACCTAACTTATAATTCAATAGATAGTTGACTTCAATTTCATATTGCTTGCGGCGATGAACGGACATTCCCGGGGGATGGGTACCTTCAAAATTGAGGATACAGCCTGTTCTTAGCTGGTCATCATAATCATACTTGCCTGAGTCAGAAAGATAGAAATCTATTTTGATGTTCAGGCAAAATTGTTTTCCTAATATTAATTTTCTCAAAAAGTTTGCTTGGTCTACACATAATAGCACATCCTAATGATTTCTCTATCTTGTAAGACTATGCTTCATTTGCACGTTGATGAATTTCACATCTGGCAGCATTCGTGTTCTGAACAAAATCATGTTTGAGATCTTTCTATGCTTCTATTTCTTACAGGTTCGATTTTTGACCAAAATTTACCATCCGAACATTGACAAGGTGGGCTTTGCTTCTTTTTCTCATCTCTCTTTATGTTTAGTCTGGTTGGTTCTTGTGTAATAGAGTAAATGTTCTTGTAGCTTGGAAGGATATGCCTTGATATTCTGAAAGACAAGTGGAGTCCTGCTCTTCAGATTCGAACTGTACTTTTGAGGTGATGCTAGTCTCAATTTTATTTGTTTGTTATGATTGCTGTTGATTTTTTTGGTTTTTACAATACTATAAAACTTGGATTGTGTAACTTAGGTTTTATTTTCAGAATTTAACAAAAGAATTGTTTAGTCAGCTTTTGTAATTATAGAACATCAGAATGTGAAAAATATTATGGTTCTGAATTCATGTGCCTGTGTTTTGGTTTATACGTATACATCTGTTTATAATGTTGGACTTATTTGTAGTATCCAAGCACTTCTTAGCGCTCCAAACCCTGATGACCCTCTCTCTGAGAACATTGCTAAGCATTGGAAAACAAATGAGGCGGAAGCTGTTGAAACAGGTACTTCTAGTTTTCTAAGCTTTTACCAGTTACCATCAATTTTCATTCTGGATAGAAAGCTCAAGTATAGGATTGATGCAAGTGTTTTGGTTTTTTACTCTCTCATATTAATTTTCATTTTCACCCGATTCAACGCTGCAGCAAAGGAATGGACCCGGTTATATGCAAGTGGTGCGTGATGATGCAGCAGAAACTTACATTCCCTTTCCTTTTCTAATTACGATCATGTGATATATGCTGTTAACTGTTAATTTCAATCAAAATTGGAAAAATTGATGTTTGGAAGAGTCATAAATTTGATATTTTTCAAAGCTTCTGGATACTTCCTATTAAAAAAAAATTGTCTGATACTGGAAGCATTGTCTTTGAACTTGTATGGTTAGATGGTAAATTATTCATCTCAGCCTCTATTTCTCTATATTCAAAGTTAAGGAATTCAATTAACTTTCAGCAGGAAGCTAGTAATAGTAATTCCTGTGATGCAGATGATTCTGTTTTTAGGTTCCTTTAGAAGCAAGTGCTGGATCCTTCCTTACTGTTACAATATATAATTGAGAATGTATTGAAAAATTGGTTTAAAATTTGATGATAGTTGATTTCCAATTGTATGGTTCGGGCTTGGAGTATCTTATTTGAATGTAAAATTGTAAAAGGGGCAACTTAGTAAATCACGTAATTTTATTATAATAAAATATTAACTACATTATAACAAAATTGAAATATTCAATAGTCATTTTTCATCTTGTATTTATTCATTTTCAGTAAGTATATTAATTTTTATGTATTTTTAGTTTACAATATTAGTGAAAAATAAATGTGTATTTATTTATTTTTTTTTAAAAAAAATTGACATTTATTTAATATTTTAAAATCTATGATATTTATTTAAAGTATATTTTAAAAGTTAGTGTTTATTACAGTAGGGTTAAGAATTCGTTACTCATTCGAATTTGCAATATTCGGTTAACCGAACAAGAAACGTGAAATACTGAATATCAAGCTGAATTGTTTTTGTTAATTGATAAATGATATCGAAAATTGTCGCTAAAAAAAAAAAAAATTTAAGCCATTGATAATAAAAAATATTGAAAATCTGTCCCTATTTTAAAAATGAAAGATTCGGTTAATCGAATACTGAACTTAAAATACGAGAAATATGCCTTTATTTAGTATATACTCATAAAAAGCAATGTTGTATAGATGATATGTTTCGATTTTCAGTTAACTAAACTAACCGAAAATTTTGAAAATTCTAATTAAAAATTTCACTAAATCGACTAAACGAAACAGAAATAACTGAAAACCAAAAATAGTGAAAGTTTCGATAATTGAAACCTAAAATTTTTTTTTTCAGTTTTTGGTTCAATTTTGATACTAACCGACTTCTGCACTCTCCTAAATTACAATTTTCTAATTGCAAACTATGATTGTTTGTGGTTAGTCTCCAAAAAACCTATAATAATAAAATAAATAATGTCTAGTAAACTTCCAACATATTTAGTTGGGTCTATTTTATCGGTGGTCTCTGAACTTTAGTCATTATGACTATAAGGAGCAGGGGTGTGCCTAGTTCCAGGACGGTTCTTTTCCAGAACCACATGATAGGTTACAGTTTCGGTACGGTTCCTAAATTTGCGGTCTCGGTTTTTGTTCGATCCTGGGTTTTTTGGTTGCTAGAGTTCTTTGGTCTTGGTTATGAGAGAACCGAATAATTTTTAATAAAAATAAATCATATGCTTAAATTATTACTAATTTAGCAACAAAATTCTCATGTCCTAAATTTTTAAAAATTAGAAATACAGAGTTATCCGAGTACGGAAAAGATGAACAAAAGGACTAAATAATGACCCAATTACAATATACATGGACTAAATAATTATTATCCCAATGGATGAAATAATTAATTTCGAACAAAACAGGGACTAATTAATTTTTTTTTCCTTTAGTATAGTACATCGGGAGTGAAAAAATATAAATTTAACTTTTTTTCTTCCAAATGATGAATTGTATTATTGTATATTATGGATTTTTTTTTTTCCTTCAAAAAATGGTATAGATGTTTTAGCAATATAAAAAATAATGAATTTACTAATAATAATAATAATAATAATAAATTATTATTATTATTATTATTATTATTTGATTACAATTTATCTATTAGTTAATATAATATTTAACTATTTATCAAATTTAATATTTATTATTTTTATTCAAATTAATTAAATGTAATAATTTAAAATAATAATTTTTAGAATAAAAGTGTATTGTTCATTTTATAACAGTATGATTTGAATTAAAATATTAAAAAGTTATTTATAATTTTAATTAATTAAATTTTTTATTATTATTATTATTATTATTATTATTATTTAATAAAATAAATTATTATAAAAAATATAATTTGTTCTATTTTAAAAAATAATATCAATTTAGGAGCCAAAATGAAAATCTTTTGTCTAAAGTTTTGGTATCTCAAGTGAAATTTAGTTAAAATTACAATTTGGTCCTTATGGCTAGGGATACTTTTTTATTACACATTTGTAAGTTAGAATACTTTTATATTACAAATTGAAATTGGAGTATCTTTTTGTTACAACGGCCAAAGTTTGGGTACCTCCTATAAAAATAAGTCCATAATAACAATTAGAAAAAGAATTTATGTCCTTGGTTATATATATATATATATATATATATATATATATATATATATAATAGTTGTATCATACATAAGCAAAATGAAGAAAATATTTTTCCAGGGCCAAAAGGGAAGAAGGAGCTATAGTGAAAAAAGGGAAGAAGGCCTAAAATTAGCAATTTCATCATATGAAGAGTTTGGGCTTCCACTAGGGCTTTTGCCTGTAGAGGATGTGATTGAATTGGGCTTTATTCGGAGCTCCGGGTATATGTGGATCCTCCAAGAAAAGAAAGTGGAGCACAAATTCAAGATGATAGGCAAGGTTGTGAGCTATGATAAAGAGGTGACATGTTATATTGAGTCCAAAAGAATCAAGAACCTCAAGGGAGTAAAAGATAAAGAGCTTAAATTATGGACACCATATGGTGAGATTTTTCTGATGATCCTCCCACCGGAAAAATTAAATTCAAGGCCATCGGTGGCTTCACTGTGGCGTTTGCAGTGGAGGCTTTTGCCTATGGTCAATAATTGTTTTATGAATGAGTTAATAGTACATTTAAATCTTAGTTTTATGTTAAATCCGTCAAAATATTTGTTTTCTTTTCTATATTTGATACCCTTTTATATGAATGATCATCTTTAGAGTGAAAATTGTTAACTGGGGAAGGCTAGCTTTATGTATCATCAAGCACATCTTTGGAAAAAAGAAAAAATCAATTTAAAGAACATGACCTCAGCAAGCAACGGCTTTCTCAGATTTGAGTCACAACAATATGAAGAAACTAATATAAAGAAACTACTGATTGGAGTAGATTTTCATTTCCAGTCCAATGATTAGGGTAATTTTCAATCGTTATATCCAAATTTTGAAGAATTTTATGTTGGATATATGGCAGTAATAAGTGATTATTTGTCAAATTTGAGTTTAATAATTTAACTGAAAAATTGCATTTTGAATAACATAAAATGTATCATTGTATTCTACGCAATAAGAGCTTTTCAACTGTAAATTATACGCTCAAATCGGAATAAAGGTGAATGAGAAATTGAAAATCAAAGTGAGCTTAGACAACACGTCGTGCGCGATACAAATACCGAACCAAAAAGACCTACTACGGGGCTGGCCCATTTTTGCATATGTACACTTTTTTTTTTCTTGTTTAAAATGTCGCATATTTTTTTTTCCATCCAACAATCAATGTGATTTGACTTTGGAATTTAAAAAAAAAATTGTAATTTTTCATCCAAAAGTCAATGTGATTTAATGATTTTTTTTTTACTTTGAAATTTAAAAAATTAACATGTCATTATCCATGTTCCCTAACCTGTTTATAAAAACAACATGTTTATTTTGTTAAGTGCTATGAAAATCTCCTTAAAAATATTAATTTTCATTGTCTTTTTTTTTTTTTTTCAAATTCAAAAATCTTTCCTTGAATTTTTGTTCCATAGGCTACTAGTTTAGGTTCTGGTGATAATTCTACACACGGTTTGGTTCGCTTACGCTGATATTGTATTTTGAGAGATAATTGTCATACGCGGATAAATTTCATCTTTAAAAAAACTGTTCGTACATGCCTCGATTTTTTTTTTATTCTACTCCAAATTTCCGGTTAAGGTATATATATATAAACTACTTTAAGTACAATTGTAAAGGTCAAAACGTAAAATTTGAAGTTTTTAATGGAGTCCATGCTGATTAATAGTCAACTACTAAGTTCATCACGTGCTCTCACATGCGACTTATAAGGTGGGAAAATAAATTCTCTAATATCCATAATTATAAAATTATTAATCGAATAATACTTGCTTCACTAAATTGACTATAATAAATATGAAATGAATACTTTTTTTTTTTTAATTAACCATGAGTTGTGCTGGTCTACGGCCTGATTAATTCTTAGTTGGCATATGGTTGCTCAGGGAAATTTCGTTGATGGAATTCGAATCCACAATTTATTTCGTGTAATTCGTTTCAACAAGGGTTGATAAACTACTGATTTACCTTAAGTTGAAATGAATTCTTTTAGATTGTGCAAGAAAAAGCTTACATTTCAATTCGTCACAAATAAACACTTATAGATAATTTGAATTTGAATAGAGTGTATATGGTATTCAGTTTTTTTATTATTATTATTATTATATTTTGTTAAAAAAATTATTTTTTCAACTTATAATTATAGTTGCAAAGGGCTTGTATCCTAATCATAGATTAGAATTCTGTTAACTATTTTTAAATAGAGATATTCATTGATTAGGTCATCCCTATAAATATCAATTGTTCTTGTAAATTGATGCTAAGGATTTTCTAGCAAAGCTTATATGATAGCAAATTGCCAAACATAAGCCCCATCATTTTAATAAATAACTAATAGAGTTATTTTTTTATATAATTTTCTAAATATCCATAATATACGTTTGAAGGTAATAATTTAATATTTTTTTTTAACATAAATATAACTCACGCGCTCGTATGTAGAGAGGGGATTCGAACTTTATGTAACACCCTAAATTTTTAAATATTAATATTAAATTAAAAATGACTAAGTTAACAATAATTATTAAAAGTACTATAGTTGATTAAATTAGCCAGTAATATTAGCGACAATTATGTACCACCAAATAATTATTTTATCCGACATAAATAGTAACGTTAATAGTAACAAAAATAGTAACGTAAATAGTAATTTACTATTTTAATAGTAAACGTAAATAGTAACGTGAATAGTAATTTACTATTTTAATAGTAAACGTGAATAGTAATTTATCTTATATGTAAATAAGATAAATAGTTAAGGATAAAAATGTCATTAGTAAATT
>CATIWJ010182136.1:0-38207 GCA_949640765.1 Croton laevigatus
ATGGGTTAGGGTCAACCTGAAATTAATAGGTTAAATGAGTTTCAGATTGACCCGTTTATCTTAAAAAAAAAAGAAAAAGCTTAAATAGATTAGGTCGACCTGTTTAACCTGTTTATTAAACAAATCAGAGCAGGGTTGAGTTTTCTGACCTGTTTATCTAAATAGATCATATCAGGGTTGAGGGGTTTTCAACCCGAACCTGCTTGACACGAACACGAACTCGACACGACACGACCTGTTTGACACGCCTAATTTATATATATGCACACAATTATTAGTCAATTTGTAGATAATGGAATGAAGGGATAAACTTAATTTGTCTAGAAGTTTGGCTTATAGTATAGCCCATATCTCTAATGTCTTTATGGTCTCTAGTATTTTTAAGAGCATTAGCAATCACTTGATTGCGTTCATAACTACAAAGGAGATTTTTCAATCTCACATTCTCCAATAACACTCTAGAGAATTCAACAATTTGAGACTTAAGATTATCAACTTCTTTACTTAATTTATTCACAACATTTTTCAAGTTGACATTCTCGTTATCTAGTTATAAATATTTACTCTTATATTCATTTTTCATTTCAAATATTTGTTGCACCTAAGTCTAGCCTCATAAAACAAATTAAGCATCTCATCATTATATTTATGCAATGGTACATCATCACAATCATCAACAATATTAGCATAGTGCCTTTTTGAGAGTGAGAGTAAGAATTAGAACGTATCTCATTTGGTCATTCTTGATGAGAGGCCAAGCATTGATTGAAAGAGTCATAATTATCAATTTTCTTTAGGGTGAAGAAGCAAAGGTTGGCCACTTCTCCACTATCTTCTTCTCTACTTGAGGAATCAATATCACTCCATGTTGCCTTAAATGACTTCTTCCTTTCTTTCTAATCTCTTCTAAATTCCTTCTCTTTTTCTTTCTTTTCCCTTTTGAGCTTTAGGCATTCACTCCTAATATGGCTAAGTTTGCTACATTCATAATAAGTAAGCTTCATCTTTAAATTCTTCTTGAATCTTCTTCTATAATCCGGATTCTTAGCAAGACTCCTAAATTTTTTAGTAAGGAAAGTTATTTCCCTTTTTTCATCATCATTACTAAAATCTTTCTTACTAGATGAAGCTTCCTCTATATGTATCTTTTCCATGATCTTAAGAGCTACTATCTTCTTTTTTTTTTTCTCTTTCTTCCATGGATTGCATTTCTTTACTTCTTTTGTTGATAATGAGTTTCTAAGAGATAAGCTCATTACTCCTAAGAACATAAAGATTCCAGCCCTTTCATAAGGAAAGCATAAATGCATCCTACGATTCTGGTAGAGACCTTAAACTCTTGTTATTCACTTCTTATGTGTAATGCTTACCTAATTTTCTTAAATTTGTGACCAACCTAAGAAATCTATTGGTCATTATTGTGATGTCTTCTTCCGACTTTCTCTTGAATGTCTCATACTCAAATATAGCAGAAAATTTCTTCTCATCTCTAACTTTCTCAATTCCTTCATATTAGTTTTCTAATGTCTTTCACATAAGGTATGAGAAAAAACAATGGAGAACTTTAGCTCATTCTTCTCTAAAGATGCATCATATATACACAATCAACTTCTTGAGTGATCACTCTTAAACTTTTTGAACTATTTTTTTCTAGGTTGTGGAACTTCAATACCTCTTTCATCTTTAACAGTGGAGAACACCAATTTTTTAATTACATAGTCCCATAAGAGTTGACTCTCTAAATATCATTCCATCCTCACTTTTCAATATTAATAGTCACTCCTATCGAAGTATGGCTTTAAGAATTGGTAGTGTAGCTCTTGTATAGTTGCCATTGGATACCATAAAAGCCTAGCTTTGCACTTAAGCTTCAATAAAAAGCATAGCTTTGATACCAATTATTGGTCCTTTGACAACTAAGAGGGGGTGAATTAGTTGGTTTATAAAAATTTTGACTAAAGTGAAATTTATTGGATTATGAAAAAGATAAAAGAAAGAAGGTTTATTGTGGTTTTTAGCTATAATCCCGAGCCTACATTCACTTCTCCAATTTTCACAAGAATTGAGTTCCACTAATCTCTCAAAGATTACAAGAGGTTTTCTAATCTAACCTCAAACTTAGTGTTTTAATGGCTAATACTTAAACCGTACAATAAAAAACTAACTTAGAGTTTAAAGCTCATTCTAAATTTTACAACAACTCAGAAAGTTGGGTTTCATACTCACCTAACAAACAATAACACAATGAATTGAATATAAGTAATGAATAAAGATGAAAAGAAAGAGGTTGTTATAAAAATTGATTGTTCTAATGAGTGCTCAGGTTGTTCAACCTCTTAAATAGCTAAAGGTGTGTGTATTTGTACCCATCTTGAAGAAACTAGTTGTTGCTTCCTTGAAAAAGAAATATATCTGAACCTTTACATAGGTCATAAGTATGACGGGTGTTGCATGTGCGACCTCTCACAAAAATTTCTCAACAGACTAGTAACAGATACCTGTTGCCTAAGATTTTCATTTAATGCAATAGTCGTTGGGTCCTGATCGAAGTAACTTCGTGTGCGCGACATGCACATTGCGTGCACAATGTGGTAGCTAAATTTTGTAATGGCTAGTTTAGTTTTTCTATTGCGAGTCAGACAATTTCCTCGGGACTGAGGGTCTTTAGTTTGCGTATGCGATGATCTGGTTGCATGTGCAGTGTCTGTGCCAGAATTTTATGAATTTTGATTTGGAGCGAGATGTTACCCTCTGGACTGATGGTCTTTAGTTCACATGTGCAATGGTTTGGTTACGTGCGTGACGTCAGTGCTTGATCAGGACTTGAATCCTTTTGCTAGTATCTTGACTTATCTTGCACATGCTAGACTTGAATTAGTTGAAACAATACTGAAGCGCTTGAAATAATATTAGTAACTCACAATTTCAAATATGTTTGTCAAATATTCGAAACTTAGAAATTTTGGCATACAAAGCACAAAATATTAGAAACTCATCATTCTTATGTTTGTTAGGTTGATATTTGTAAGGTTAAATTGTTAGGTTGATGTGTGAGCCAAAAAACACTAAGTGTAAACTTAGAAAACACCATGCAATCTTTGTGATTAGTGGAACCCATTTTTTCAACGAATTGGAGAAATGGATGTAGATTAGAGTTAGAGCCAAACCACTATAAACCTGATTTTATAAACCCCTATTGTTTCATCTTAATCTTTCTCAAATCCACCACATGTATTTCACAAAAGATTTTAATTAGCCAACTAGTTTACCCCTTCTTAATTGCCAAAAGGCCTACAATAACATTGTAAATATTTCGCATATCAATTTCATAAACTTTATATTTACTCGAGATTTAATTTATTGAATATTAAAAGTAAATAAATATGTCCTTATTAAATACACAAAATATTTAAAATACATAATGGCCTTATATGCAATTACACCCTTGAACTTTGTATTATTTTTTAATGGAACCTTGAACTTTACTTTGTTCCTTTTAGATATTTGAACTTTATAAATCATTTCACTTAAACACCTAGTTGATTCTGAATACACGTTGAATAGGCATGTGACTCGCAAACGCAAACTAATTTCAATTTATGCCTTTGGACTTTGCACCTTTTTTCGAGGGTAACTCTAAACTTTATTTTGTTTCGTTTAGACACCTGAATTTTACAAAATTGTTCCATTTAAGCTCAATGCTTCATCCCACCTTACATAAGTTGCTATTCCAGAACCAGCCAAAATCAACCAAAATAACCCTACATAACCTTCCAAACTCAATCATAATAAATCAAAATTACAACAACTATATACTTCATTATATATAAAACAACATTACATAACACAAAGCAAATAAACCACATCAACCTCCTAACATTACTTCATTCTTTCTTATAGTTTCAACTTCTTTAACCCTTTTTAACCAACCTAGAACGTAAATTTCTTGGTTACCTAAAATGTGAGGTAAAAAAGTTGAGTGTTAATCTTGATAATAATAGTTAATGTCAATACTAGAAGGAATAAAGCCATGAAAAATGCTCGGAGGTTGATATGGTTTATTTGCTTTGTGCCTTATAGTGTTATTTGTTTTTGTTATTTTATATGTAATAAAGTAGATGGTTAATGAAGTTTTGATTTATTATGATTGAGTTTAGATGGTTGTATAAGGTTATTTTGGTTGATTTTAGCTAGTTTTGTAGTAGCAAATTATGTAAGGTATAATGAAGTATTTTATTTAAGTGGAACAATTTTAAAAAGTTCAAGTGTTTAAACGAAACAAAATAAAGTTCGGGGTTCCATTTGGAATATCGAGCAAAGTTTAGGGGCATAAATAGAAATTAGGCCGCGCTTGTGAGTCATGAGCCTATTCAGAACTAACAAGGTGTTTAAGTGGAATGATTTATGAAGTTCAGGTGTCTAAAAGGAACAAAGTAAAGTTCAGGGTTTCACTCGGGAAATTGCACAAAGCTCAAGGGTATAATTGCATATTAGGCTAATACATGATTCATTTTGGATATACAGTAGAATCTCTTTAAATTGATACTCGGCAAATTAATAAACTCTCAAAAATAATATTTTTCTTCGGTCCCAACTTGGGCCAGTTGAAATTTTAACAAAATTTTGATAAGATAATAAGATAATTGCAAGCCTCCTCGATATTTGGTACCTCATAAAGGGTATGGTCACTTCATAACTGATATGTGAAAAGGACTCCTCCGCTTGGACTTAAGGTAAGATCGTCTTTACTTAGTCCAGGGGGGAGGTCATTGATATCTGGGCAAGGAAAGAGATCGCCTTCGTGACCTTGACCTTCTTATTAGGTTGGGCTGATGGACTTGAGAATCTAGGGGCCACTTGGGCTTTAAAATTCAAGGGGCCCAAGGAATGCTATTGGATGAGAGAGTCGTGGGACCGCCCTGGACTCCCTATATAAGGCCAATGCTCGGCTTCAATCCAAACTAATCACACTTTTAGATTTTCATTGGTGTGGTGAGCGTGGATCAAAAAATAATTTTTGATCTTCAGATCGTTAGTTAAAACCTTGAATAGAACGGAGGATAATAAGGTCACCCATGATGGCTAAGATCGCCAACCCACTGGAACCCATTTTCCTTTTTTTTTTCTCCCTTCCCAAAGGGTGAATACTTCACTTCCCTCAGGGACAAGGTCTATACCACCTTCAAACTTCATGTATAGATGCCCAGAGGATAATATCTTTCCTATGGAGACAGACAAACAACAATCTTATTACTTAAACCCACCTATAACTTTTTCATTAAATACCTCACACTCTATTGTAACCACGACCTCAACCCCGATCTCTACATAACCCTTCATCTAGGAGTAGTTACTCGGCCTACTCGGCCAAATCCTACAACACAACCTCCAGCTGATTAACCTTAGTCAAGGGCAGTTGCCTGCCCTTCTACACTATAGGAGTATCATAGGGTGAGGGTCGCTTGAGAGCCAACCAATGTGATAGGTTGTTAGGTGATAGAGAGGAAGATAAGAGGATAGGAAGAGATGATAAGGATGGAAGTGAAGAAGAGGAAGATTTATTGGAAGATGTCGACCTCATACAGTGGGTTCTGTCACCTTACATGGTCGTTTAGGTCGAGTAACCTTCAGTATGTGTCTATGGTACCTTAAGGAAGCGCGGCTTGTGAGCTAGCCTATCCCGTGTTGGAGCCTCCTCAGCCAAAATTTCCTAAGGGCTACCGCTCAAGGATTTTGGCCTCGTACATTCTAATTGTGGACTAGCCACCTAAACCACGCCTTTGAGATTCAACGTTGCCTATGGACGATTTTCCATGTGGTAATTCTGTCCTTCTAGCTAATTGCATATATTGTGCGATTCGATAACAAAATCTGTCCCACTACGGGAAGTTTCACCTTATAATGGCAGCAGTGTAAGGAAGTTAAGTACACGGCAAGAAAACTTCAACCCCTCGCAATGCCCCACTGTTGTACCGCCTTCTAGTTCCATTATAATTTTGCTAACAGATAAATATCCTTCTAGCTAATTGCATATATTGTGCGATTCGATAACAAAATCTGTCCCACTACGGGAAGTTTCACCTTCTAATGGCGGCAGTGTAAGAAAGTTAAGTACGCGGCAAGAAAACTCCAACCCCTCCTAATGCCCAACTGTTGTACCGATTTCTAGTTCCATTATAATATTGCTAACAGATAAATACACACCTTAATCGTTCATTTTATTATTCATACACCCTTAAATCTACCTATTTTTATTTCATGTAATGTTGTTGAATTTAGGTACTTGTATCTATTCACAGAATCAAGAATTAAAGTGCCTTCCACGGGAAAAAGAATCACTCTTTACAATCTCATTTATTTTTCAAAAATAATTATTACTATTATCATTATCATAATTATTACATCATTGTCATCCATTTTTATTTTAAAATTAAATAACAAATCCACAGTATATATATATATATATATTGTAATAATAAGAATAATAAGTAGTATATATCATGATTGGCCCCATAGTAATCGAGCTGGAAATGGTATAGATAGATACAGATAGGCTCAAAGAGGAAACAGCAGCTTAGCATACCACGGAATATCTAAAACTTGCTCACTTACTCTGTCTTTTCCCCCTTCGCTCTTCAACGGTTTTTTTCACAGCTTCCAATAAACAAACACTCCCTTCTTCTTCATTCAGATTTATCCACTTTAAACCGTAGAGACTGCAGACAAGGCAACAGAGCAGAGATATGAAGGAGAAGAGTGAAAGTGGAGGTGGGTATGTTAGAGCAGATCAGATAGATCTGAAAAGTTTAGACGAGCAGCTTCAAAGGCATCTTAGTAGAGCATGGACTATGGAGAAGAACAAGAGCAAAAAAGATGGAGAAGAAGGAGAAGGTGTAGGAGTGCTTATACCAAGAACTTATACTACTACTAACTCTATTACTAGGCAAGATTGGGAGATTGACCCTTCTAAGCTTATTATCAGAACTGTTATTGCTCGTGGCACCTTTGGTACTGTTCATCGTGGCGTTTATGATGGCCAAGATGTTGCTGGTATGTTTGTGCAACAACTCAACTTTCTGCTTCTTTCATTTTACCATTTCTTCAAAACCCAATTCTCAAATTGCCTTTTTTTTTTCCTTCTTCATATGAGTCATACACATCGATTGTGCATGCAAAGTTTTAATCATTGTAATGTGTTTTTTAGTTATGATTCAGAAACCATTTTTGAGCCTTATATGTTCGGTGAAATGTCGCTTAGAAATGTTGGATGTTTATAGCATTAATTAGCTTTTCTAATCTGTATTGTTAGTAGCTTAACTTGTTTTTTAACTCAAGCTTCTAAGTTATATGGTGTTGTATAAGGCCATTAATTGCATTTCTTTTGTAGTTCCTTGAAGCAATTAGATCATTGCAATTTTTTTTTTTTTTTTTGTGGTTTGGCTAATTTTCCTTCATTAATCTCTTCACATTTTTTGTTTCAGAATTTTCTCTGACCTACTAAGTTGTAAAGAAGGGGAATTTAAGTCTCTGCTTATGTTAAGTATTATTAATGATTTGAGATTATTTAGAAATGCTGAAATAATCACTTTGCTTAGTTGAAATATGTTCTCCATGCCTTAAAATCTGCAATCCAAGCAGAGGAAAACTTTCTTTCAGAAGATTTTTTCCCCCTTTCTTTTGCAAATTATTGCTTTTTTGTACTTAAAATCATGAAGTAGTTGGTGATTGACCCTTATTGAGAGCCTTGCAAAATCTGTGATTTCACGAGATGGGATGAGTTGACAGTTAGCTGCTCGAAGATTTGCTTTTTTTTTTATTTATTTATTTTTTCCTTTTGATGTCCCAACTTTCCTGTGTCCAAACTTGTCACTAGTTACCTTTCATTTTTGCATGTCACTTTCTGTAAATAATAAATATCACTACTGAGTTAAGGCTATTTTACCTAACTTTAAAGCTGCCAAGTGGATGCTCATCTCATCGTTGCTGATTATTTTGGTGTTTTGGGCAAGATAACTAGAATCTAATAGCTACATAAAACTTCATTTAGGCAGAGCAAACTACAATTTGTAATATTTGCATTCATGGAGTGTACTTGCTCTTAGTTAAGTCAATTTTATTTTATTTTTCTCGTATTAAGTATTCTTAAATTGTAATTGCATCCTAAGCCCCCATCTTTTTAGTTTTCACAAATTTTGGCAATACATTGAGTTTTTGTTCCTTTATCAATCTCAGTTAAACTGCTTGACTGGGGGGAGGAGGGTCACAGGTCAGAGGCTGAAATAGCTTCACTTAGAGCAGCTTTTACGCAAGAAGTCGCTGTTTGGCATAAGCTTGATCATCCTAATGTAACTAAGGTAAAATTTGATGCTATCACTCTTCTTCTTTCCTTGCCCCGTGGAATTGAAGTGAGACTATAAATTTTAAATCAATTTGATAATGGGACATAAATTTTACAAGGAAAACTTTATGAATTTTACAAGGAAAACTTTTGTTGATATGCAACTCCCTTTTTTAATTTTTCCAATGATGCATGTGAGCAGTCACCTTTAAGCTGCCATACTGTGAAATAATTAAAGGAACAACTTTTCTATTTTTTGTGGTTTTGTGGAAACATAGATTTTTATCATTGATTTTTTCTAAGACTGAATATTCCAAAATCCTTACTACTACTAATTCCATTAAAATTTAGTGTTTCGGTTGCATTTTCTCATTCACTTCCAAGAAGTTTATATATTATATCTTCGAAATAAGCATTATTTAACTACTGCTGTTGTTAACTTGGTTAATAATAATGCCATAATCTCTTGGCAGTTTATTGGAGCAACAATGGGATCATCAGAGTTGAATATACAAACTGAGAATGGTCACATGGGAATGCCAAGTAATGTTTGTTGCGTTGTTGTTGAATATTGTCCTGGGGGTGCTTTGAAATCTTACCTAATAAAGAACAGAAGAAGGAAGCTGGCATTTAAAGTGGTTATTCAACTAGCACTAGATCTTGCACGAGGGTCAAATTCTCTTGCCCCATCTGTCTTTTATGTGATCTTCAAATCTGCTGAATTTTAGCTTATTTCATCATAAATGTTCCCATTTTCCATTTACAGTTGAAGTATGCAACATAATTAAAGTTCATTTAAGCTGCTATCATTTTTCGTATAGGTTGAGCTATCTCCATTCCAAGAAAATTGTCCACAGAGATGTTAAAACAGAAAATATGCTTCTGGACAAGACTCGGACTGTGAAAATAGCTGACTTTGGTGTTGCTCGCATGGAAGCATCAAATCCTAATGATATGACTGGAGAAACTGGAACACTTGGATACATGGCACCTGAGGTACACAATTCATGAAGTATAGTAACCTCTTACTACTTCCCCGTGCATTTTTATAAAGCACTTAAGAGGGTTCATCACTAATTGGCTAGTTGAGAACGTGGCATTAGGCTTGGATTATAACTACTTTTTAATATTGAATATTCGTTTTAGATTAAGATTCTTCTACCCTGATATAACTTAAAAGCATTTGATATTATATTTTGATGCTTTATATTATAATATAGAAGTTCCAATAATCTGAATCCAAATGGAAAAAGAAAGGCCACATTTAAAGACTTTTCGATTGAACATGTTTTTCTTTGGAAAATTCTATGTTTGAATGTTTATGAAAAAAGATACAGTTTTTCTAGCAGTTATACTATCAGATGTTTAACAATTTGAAGGTTCATTTAAATGTCAATTGGTAACCTTAGCATCAGCTTTTTGATTTATTCATTTATTTAGCACTATATTGGGATTGTTTTTGAAGCTTACCGTATTTGACTTCATCTGCGAATAATTTGCAAACGAAATAGGTTCTCAATGGCAACCCGTACAATAGAAAGTGTGATGTTTACAGTTTTGGTATATGCCTGTGGGAGATATATTGCTGTGACATGCCATATCCAGACCTCAGCTTCTCTGAAGTTACATCTGCTGTTGTTCGACAGGTGAACCAAGTTTTTCTTTTGATGCAATTATATATTAGAGCAGTACTACACAAACTTACTGTGTATAATACAACAGAATTTACGGCCGGAAATTCCTCGTTGTTGCCCAAGCTCTCTTGCAAATGTAATGAAGCGATGCTGGGATGCCAATCCTGACAGGCGGCCTGAGATGGATGAGGTTGTATCAATGTTAGAGGCAATTGACACATCCAAGGGTGGAGGTATGATCCCAGGTGATCAACCACAAGGATGCCTTTGTTTCCGTAGGTATCGAGGACCGTAAATTGCATGGTTCAGAGAGTTTCAGTTCACTTGAAGATATTTCTAGGGTTATAAAAGCTGAGGTTATAGTGAACAGCGGAGGCTATACGCACAAAGGAGCCCTGCAGTTTAACTATTTCTATTATTGGATTACCTGTTCTGTAAATTTTTCTTTAAATCTTGGTCTTGTTCTGTTTTGTAAGAATTGTGCATCTTATTTGACCGACCATTCATTCAATGAATGAGTCGGATACACCTTTTCTGTATTATGAGCATTTTGAACCAAATTGTTTTGATCATTATTATGGAAGGAACGATTGCATAATCTTATAACAACGATAACGATGGGTTTGCGTAGATGTGAAATGTGGGTTGGATATGGAAGATGCTGCCATGACGGCTGAAGGAAGACATGAAACTGGGAAAAGTTACACATTTCAACTTGATTTGTCACGCAGTAACTTGCTTTGAGCCAAAAGAAAAGCTAAACATAACTTCGAAAGGCATATCTAAATACCAATATTATTGGAGGCCTATAAGAGCATCTCCAATGTAAAAGTAGATTGCTTTAATTCACTTGCTATGTCAGAAAAGCAGAAAGAAATTGTCTCTAATGCAAACGTCTATTTTATAGTCAAGTTGACATGTCAATAGACATTGTCTAGCAGACTCTTCAGAAATAGAAAGTTTGCTTAATAATGTCCAAATTAATACTATTACGTGATTTGTTTGGTATTAAATTGTGGGCCCGAAAAAGAATAAAAAATATAAGATAGAAGAAGTTGCATTGAAGAGAATTTTTTTAATGTTAATCTTTATAAATAAACATTTAGCCACATAACCGTCTATGATTTCATTTATATGATACATCAGCTACAATCCATATTAACATCAGAGATACTCTAATGTTGAGAAAAGTATACTCTATGTGAGATCCTATCGTAATCAAACTGAGTTAATTCACAGATTCTGTAGTACTCAAGTTTATTGATCATAGAGCTTCACTTTAACATATTGTGAACTAGTCTACTCCAGCAGTAAGAGACAATTTGTAACTGACAAAAACTGAGAATGACTAATATAAAATGAATCAATGAAGAAATGGCTAAATACATTCTCAAATCAGTCTACAATTCTTCCAAAATCAATGTTTCAAATATAATTGAGTAAATAATAAAATTTGATCTGTCCAACATAGAGCAGCATTGTACCTTCATCACTAAATTTGCCCGAAAAGGTTAACTATCTCTTATTAATTCACCATTAGCCTGCAATCTTATAACTTGGATTGACTAAATTATCCAGACCAGACACCACTTGCATTGACTCAATCACATCACCAACCTTAAGATCAGCCAAAAAATCCTCATTTTCAGTTATATAACCAAAAACCGCATACCGGCCATCCAATATATTTGCATTGCTGGGTGTCAGTTCGCTTTCTTTCAACAGCCAAAATACCTGGCTTGAAGCTGAGTTGTTCTCAAATTCCTGTTTACAAAATGAAAAATTAAAATTTTAAGTTCAGGTGATTTATACTAGCTTAAAAATGGCAAACTCATCTAAAAGTAACTGATGGAAAATGAGAAAGGTATGCCAGTATATTCAATATTGAACTCACATCTCTGGCCATGGCCATTGTTCCAAATGCATTGAATGGAAGCTTCGTTTGAGCCTTATATAAACCAAGTTCCTGTCATGTGACGAGATATGTAAAATTAGTAATTCAAAAGTATCAGGTATTGATAGAAAAGGATTTCAGAAGGCTGTCCTCTAGATGGAACATAGGTTTTCTTTTTCACTTTTCTTTTTACAAAACAGGAATTCCCAATGCTAAGACTAAAGTAACCATTCTGAGGATAAAATAAAACATAACATAAAGTTATTGAAACGCAAACATGTTCCGTCAACAATTTTAAGTAGAGATGATAAAACATTCAGGTCAAAACCCTTCTCATGCAAGATGCAAGCGCAAGTCAGATAGATGGGACCTTACTTCTAGTGTTGCTCCATAGAAGGGTGTTTTCTCCCCATTCACCATGATTTCTAATGGTATCGTCCTCATTTTTTCTGTACTGGGATCAATGAAACCTTCTGCAGGACCTTCAGGATCTCCAGTTTGAACGACGAATCCATCCGCTGCAATTAATTGAGTCAAATTGGTCAAAATCCAAGGTAAAAAAAATAATGATCAGCAATTATTCTCTCAAATAATTAGAGGCAGAGGAAGGGCCTGATAAAAGCATTGCAGATGTGAAGAAGAAGCATTATCAAATGATTTCCATAATTTTTACCTCTCTGGATTTCCATGCCATCATAGAAGTGACGCTCCACCAGATCTAGGAAATTCCCAGCAGTGACTGGAGCATTATAGCCATCCAGAACAATGTGGAACACACACTCCTCAAGATTAGGATTATCTTTAACCTTGACCTTCATGTCCACAGCTGCTCTCCCCTTCAAGAGAGGCATATTTCTGTATTCTTCAGGCACTTCAAACGGGAAGCCATCCACCATGTCCTCTTCAACACTGCAGAAATCCAATGCGCCAGGAAGATCTCAGCTGCAGTCAATGACAAGGGTATATATGAGAATAGTTTATCTTAGGAGGATCAACTATTCCAAGTCATCCATTTTTTTGTACAGAGGAAAAGTTACAAATGAAGTAATTATATCTCATTTACTGTTTAAGTCCCATGGTGGGTTCATTCAGTGTTGTATTTATCAAGGTTAATATTTGGAACCAAACCACAAGAGGTAGTGGTCCTCTATGTAAAAAAGGAAGGATTCTTATGGGATAAATTTTGACGTGTTTCACTCATCATCATCCAAAGCCGACAAAACAAATTAGCGAAAAACCAGCTGAGTTTATTCTTTCCCATAAATAGGTTTCCAATGACCATGTACGTGAAAAGTTGCCAATAACCAGAAACCCAACATTAAAGCGATAAATCCATGAATTTGTTATCTTGGATCTTGCTGAGAAAATGCTTCTCAATAGCATAATCAACTTACAGTATACACTATAAAAAGCTTTAGCTTCGTGTGTTATGCATCTTAATTCATCAAGTTTATTAACAGGTTAAGTCCTCTAAATAATTGAATGTGATTATGTGACCTTGTGAACTTCTATAAAACTTCATTGCAGCCAATGGTTGGGATCAGAAAAGTTTTCAAAATCTGTCACGAAGTATAGTATAACTATTTTAAAGCTTTCCAAACTAAGAGACTATTCCACTTTAAACAGGTGTCTCAATTGGACATTGCCTTTTCAAGATTTTAGATTTGCATAAAAAAATATATTAAGTAACCTCATAATGCTGGATATTGAACCGGCCAAAAATAATGATTGTATCACAATACGTACTCTCCAACATAATTAAGCAGCTCTTTCTGTTTCGGAGCAACTGCATCTCTGTTTCTATCCTCAACAATCTGTTGAAGCTCATCCATTCCAGCTTCCAACTTGTCAAGCAGTTCAACTCCATGGTCCTTCTTTGATTCAGCCAAACCTGCGATAATCAAACTCTTTCCCTGCTTAAGAGATCGAGATGCCTGCCTCACATTCTACACAAAAAAGAGAAAGATTATTACACATGAGGTCTAATCCAGCATATCTCACATAATATTACGAAAACAAAAATGAATGGGACATCTTACTCTCTCCACAGAGTCGAGTGCTTTGACTCCAGCGACCTTGAGACTTTCTGTTATATCTTCAAGTGGTTTCTGTACTTCCCTTATAGCTTTATTATTAATTGGAAGTGCATATCTTAACAATGCTCCAGGATCCTTAATCGGCGGTCCAGAAATTAAAACGGAAAGATCAGGCAATGCAGGAGTAGCAGCATATGCATTACTAGACCAATCCAATGCAGGAACTCCAGTAATCAACCCAACTGCTAAAGCCATAGAAATTGCACATTCTTTTAGCGAAAATGGCTTCCGTTTCTGTAATATTTTCCGAAAAAAAAAAAAAAAAATCACCATCAACTTTAGTCATTAAACCTCAAAATATTAAAGAAAAACAGCATCTAAACAGGGGAATCTAACTATTTATAATTATCTCATTTCTTTCAGCAGATTTGAAGTCATTCTGAAACAAAATTACAATCCCAAAATGTTGCTTGAATTACCAAAATAATATAAAATAAACCTAACTAGTAACTGCCTTTATCAAGGGACAAAAAAATGATACACCCATCAGGCATTAGCTATCACTTTACAGCTAAACTGTACAAAAACAAATAGCAGAATAAAATATAAGACGCAGAAGCATTAACAGAATAAAAGAAGAGAATCACCTCTTCATTATGAAATTGAGGTTGATTAAAGTTCTTAATAGAGCATCTGGAAGCTGATCGCCGAGCCCACCAAGCAACATTGCTATGTAAAGCGTTTGAAAAGCGAAATTGGCTTATCGGTCCGACGACAGACTTGGAGTTAGAGAAAGAAGAGCAGCAGTGGCAGGGCATAATGGCTGCCATAACTGAAATCAGTAATCAGAAATTGAAATAGAGAAGAGAAGTATATATATAACATGTAATTGCAAAAAGAAGAGCGTGCGATGGAGATTTGAGCTGAGGCTGACTAGTAGATAAGGTATTTGGTGTGGGTCATCACTGAGCTGAAAGGAAATACAGGAAGCAAAAGGTCATCCTCACGCTTTGGATAAGATTGGATTTTCGGAGGTCTCCAGGCTCTAGCCTTTTCTAGCGGAAAACGCAAAAAATTGCACCCTTTTTAATTTTTTTCTTTTATAAAAATACACTATTTTTATTTTTTATTTTTTTTAATAGTTATCTACATTATTTTTTTTTTTTAAACTATCTACATTATAAACTATCTAAATTGATATTTGATAAATTAATAAAATCTCTAAGATAATATTTTTTTTTTTTACGATTTGGATAAGTTCAAAATTTAACAAATTTTGATAAAATAATAAAATAATATATTTTTAAAATACCCATGTAAATATAGGATCCTATTAATATTATAAATTAATAATTTATATAAAATTTCATGAAATTTGATTTTAATTTTGTTTGCTTTTTTTTAAAACATAATTATTTGTGTATTTGATCCGTCATTGCTGATTTCGTGATGCTTTTTAGATGAGAAGCCGTTGTTAGATGTGATTTCAAGAAGTTTTTTATCGTATTTATATAATATTTTTCATTTTCATCATATATCGAATGTTTTTAGTTAAAATACAATGAACAATACTTAATTATTAAGAAACAATGAACATTATTTATTAATTTCAATTAATATTATTTACTATGAATCTATTTTAGATTCATTCAATTAATATGATAGATAAAATACAATATTTTTTAATATAATCAAAATTTAACTTCAATCAATTACAAAAGTCTCTTTAAATTAATAAATATTAATTCATCGATTAATTAATATCCTTATAAAATAATAAAACTATGATTCCAACAATATTAATTTATAGAAGCTTTAGTACTTTTTTTTAACAATAATAGCTATCTCTCATTATTTTAGGAAAATTTATAAAAACCTCCCTATCTTTTACATAAAATATATTTTTCTCCCTATATTTTTTTTCAAGACTAAAACCTCCCTGTATTATTGTTCCATTAACAATAACCTTCTTATGTCTATTTTTTTTGTTAAAATAATGGTTGAAGGATTAAAACGTAAGTTTATAGGTCCTTTGAAAATATTAAAGAAATGAGGGATTGTTTTGAAACTTTTCCTTTCTTTTATTTTTTTTAAAAATATAATAGCTACCTCTAATTATTTTTATTTTTATTGCTATGTGCTCTACGATTCTTCTCCATTCATCGTTCAGTCTTTATTGTCAATCTGAGGTAACCATCGTCCACCACCAACCTTCGCCATAACAAGACTAATGTCTACCAATGACCTCCGCTATAGCATTGCAGTCGTGATTTGTTTCCTTCTTCACCGTCAACAAAAAAATCCTTCCTTTCCATCGTCAATCTGTTTCAAATAGCTTTAATTTCCATCTTCGTTGTTTCCGTTTTCATAAGAGAAAAGAAAAATGGTGAAACCTCCACCTGCCAAAGTTGGTTCTTCAATTTCTTCACAACTATTGGTCATTTTACGAGCTTCAGCAAGTTCGTTGCCAAGCGTGTTGGTGAGAGACCCTTTGTTGTTTGCATCGTTATCACCATCAGTGTTTCAAACCTCAGAATCGTTTGGTAAATCCTTTCGAACTAATTGAATACATGGTATACTTATATACCTTAATTTACGATTTTGATATTTTATTTATTTGCTCTATTTGAAAAATTAAAATTTGCCCACTTAAACTTCAATCTAGTACATGTGCTTCACTTTTGCAATTTCAATTTCCTGGTTTTCTGCCCTTGTATCTAGGGGTGAACACAAATAAAAGAAAATCAAAAATCGAACCGAACCAAAAAATCAGTTAACTAAAAGTTCGGTCCTGTTATTGGTGTTAAAAAAGTAAAAATAAAAAAATTCGGTTCGGAGGTCGGTTCTGGGAGTTTGCAAATCGAATCGAATCGAAACCCCTCATATATATATAAACATATCTTCTTTTAACCCTAATTCATTTTCTTTAACCCTCATCTGCCGCCGCCTCCTCTCTTCCCCTTTCCTTCTCTTCTCATTCTCTCTTAAAACCCTAACGTCCAACCCAGATCTCTCTGTCTGCCATGAGCTGACCTCCAACCTTAAGTTCATCTCGTTTTGTTTCTCTTCATCTCATTGAACCGAAACCCCTCATATATATATAAACATATCTTCTCTTAACCCTAAATTCATTTTCTTTAACCCTCATCTGCCGCCGTCTCCTCTCTTTCCCTTTCCTTCTCTTTTCATTCTCTCTCGAAACCCTAACATCCAACCCAGATCTTTCTGCCTGCCATGACCTGACCTCCAACCTTAAGTTCATCTCGTTTTGTTTTTCTTCATCTCATTGGGTGGTTGATTTTGTTTGTGTTCATCTTGTTCGATGGTAAGTTTTATTTCTGCTCATCTCGTTTCTAAGTTTTTGTTCTGATGTTTTTAATCTTGTGTTGATTCTTTTTCTAATCTATATTTTAATTTGGTTTGGATTTCTCGATGATGAAGCAAAATAGATGATCTATTTCCCTAAGTTCATCTCGTTTAGTGGACAATATTTTTTTTGTTCATCTCATTTCTAAGTTTTTTCTTTGATTTGTAGTTTTTAATCTTGCTTTCGTTCTTTTTTAATCAATTTTTTTTATTTGATTTGGTTTTCTGGATGATGAAGCAAAACAGATGATGAGTCTGAAATATTTCCCTAGGTTCATCTCATTTGGTGGTCGATTCTGTTCATCTAGTTTCTATGTTTTTTCTCTGATTGATAGTTTTTAATCTTGTTTTGATTATTTGGGTTTCCGTACAATGAAGCAAAACTAATGAAGTCTAAGAGAAATCCTTTCATTTACTAAGATCAATTTTTTTTAAAGTAAACCGAACCATACTGAACTGAGAAAATCAGTTCGGTTTCATATTGGTTTTTACCATGTTCGGTTAGGTTTTCGGTGTGAAATCTTGCTTATCAGTTTTTGGTTGGTTTATTAATTTTGGTTTGGTTCGGTGAACCAAATCGATTTTGTACACTCCTACTTGTATCTACTATTGTCTGTATTTTTTTGAACTTGTTTTCTTCACTCAACTATGTTGCATTTTGCTTCATTATAATGGAATCCTTTCGATTTTGCTTTCTGGATCCCCTTTAAATATTTTCATGCTTGTTTATTGTCATACTTTGTTATTATTTTTGTTTCTCAATTTACTGCTTTAAGAATTGAGTTATGATATCTTATTTTACATTCATATCTTGCTTGGTTCAAGTTGTGGAGTTCATAAATAGGTATGACATTATAGTCGTCTTAGTATATTCTTAGGATCATTTATATTTAGTAATAGGAAAGTTGCATTAGGTTTTTAAATATTCTACTGTCTATTTTGATTTGATTTACTTTTTTTTTTTATATAGCCAAATTTTATTTTGATTTGTTATAATAATAAAAGGCTTCTGGTTGAATCTATTATACTTAGTTGTTGAACCTTATTTTTTAAACCATTGGTTGAAGTAATGTAATGCAATGATATGGATTATTCTTTTCTTTTTGTTTAGTTGTAGTATTAGTAGAAGTATATGTGTTTAGTATTATTGAATAAAAATCGAATTTTGTTTCAACATTTGTAAAATTTTATATTGTTTTGCATACATTCAAGAAATCAACTTATCCAAGCTTTGAAAAATCTGCAAGTACTAGCACCATAATTGGATAGATGATTACTTATTACATTCTATGATTTTTTGGAAAGGAATCTAAAGTAATTTAATTAGGTATACTACTAGCATGATTAGTCTAGAAATGGAAGAAATAATGTCGAGATTTTCTTATTTGATGAAACAAGTGTTTACATGACTCCATAATGATCCAGTGATGAGATGGGTGGTGGTTTAACCATGTTAAACCCTCTTTTTTAATAGAAAAATTTGTGTTTGTTTTTGATATTTTGAAACTAGTAATGCACATCTACTTGTGTATCTCTCTCATAAATTTTAGTTTGTGAATATTAATAGAAGTATTCATTTATCTGTATAATCTTTTGTTGCCTATTCTGTATTGTTTCTATTATTACACACATGAGCTAAAGTTTTTGGTTTGATCTTCAAGTTGCCTAACTGTTGATAATGGCTTATGCTATCACCAATTTCACTTAATATGTATGTATGTTAGGCAATATAAAAAAAAAATTAGATGAAATTCGATATCGCTAAGCAATTTTGTTTTCTTAAACTCCATGGTTGCTATTGATGTAATTTTTTATAGTTTCTCCATTTTTATGTGACACTGCATTTTTAAAACAAGATAAGAACCAGTAAAAAACACAATTTATTATAAATGATTTGAATATCATTTTGATAGTTTGTTTATTTATTCATTTTGGCTTTAAATTTTACTATTATCTGTTTATATGACTTGTTTTGAACAAATATTAAATAATATAGTTTTTTTTTAAAAATTATTTTAATCTTATTTTAAACTAATTATTTTATAGGATACTAAACATCATTTGACTAAGTTATGAATATACTTTGAATAAAATATTTTTAAACATACTTTGAATAAAATATTTTTAAACATATTCTGAACAAAGTAATTTTAGTCTTATTTTAACTACTTTTTTTTATTGCTGCTAGGATTGATGTGTTTTTGCTGCTCTTTTGCATTGTTTTTACTGTGTTTTTGCTGCTGCTTCATTGTCTTTTTTGCTACTATTATGGCTGTATTTGCTTCTTTTTGGGTGCTTTTTTGGATGCTCTTCACCTATTTTTAATGGTTTTTATATGTTTTTACTCTTTAGATTTTGTTAGACTAAAATTCTACACTTTTCCTCTTGTTAATGTGTTGTTTTGTTAGTTTTTAATGGGTAATATAATTTTCTTGTTGCTGGAGGTTGGTTGCAATATTTGATAGAAACTGAAACATAGTTATAGGATCTAAATTGTGTTCTAGTCCTATAATTCACAGGGTTTGAATAAGATTTGAACAATTTTTGAACTGGATTTGAACAGTTTTTAAACAACATTTGAACAGCAAATTTTTCTATGCTTAAAAGGGGTTTTTTTATATACGATTTCTTTTTAAATAGACTTTGAACATGGTTTGAACAATGGATTTTTCTATGCTTAATAAGGTTTTTTTAAAAATACAAATAGAGTTTCTTTTTAAATAGACTTTAAATAAGATTTGAATAGGATTTAAATGATAGAATTTTTTTTTGTCAATATCTTTTTATGATATATAAATTTCATAATTTTTTTTAATTTTAGGTTTATATTGGTTTTTTGCTTTGAGATTTTATAATTTTGAACATCATTTGAATAAGTTCTGAATATACTTTGAACAAAATAGGTTTTGAACATACTCTGAATAGGTTTTAAAACATACTTTGAATAAAAATTGTTGTGAACATACTTTGAATAAAGTTTTTTGAAGATTTTGCATATATTCTTTCAATCGGTTATGTTTTTTATTTGTCATTTTTATTTTTATTAATATTTTTTTTTTACTTTTGGAAGGATACATCAAATACATTGAATGTATTAAATTTATTTGAAGATTTTAGAAATTTAATTGTATTATTTAATAATTTTTTATAAGTAATATTTTATTTAATTGTTTATAATACAAAATATTCATTCTTTCATTAATATAGTTTAATATAATTTTTTATTATAAATTATAATTTATTTTGTAGTATTTATTATTTATTATTATTTTGTAATATATGATATTAAAGTTAGTAAGATTATAATTTAAATTAAAATTTTTTAAATTTTATTTTAAAAATATTAAAAAATTACATTAATAAAATGATAAATTAATTTTTTAATTGAAATGTGTTTTAAAATTTAATTATTGTATTATTTTGATTATTTAGTGTGTGGTGTTAATTAATATTAATTTTTAAGGTATTTATAAGATGACTATTGTAATACACACTCTCTAGACGAGAGTGAAATTTTTTTAAGCTTAATATGACTTAGTTAGCTAGTTTTATCATAATTTGTTAAAAGGGTAGCTAGTTTTATCAATATTTGTTAAAAAGATAGCTACTTTTTCTTTTCTGCCAGAGGTAGCTAATTTTGTCAAAATTTATTAAAAATGTATATACTTTTATCAAAATTTGTTAAAAAAAAGTAATTACTTTTGTCAGATCTCCTTTTTTTTTTATGGCTTTCGGATATGGATTCATACAAAAGTTTACTTACACCTTTTATGGGTTTTGCGTTGGGCTCACAGTACATGTCGGTCCCTTAAGTGAGCTAGGAGCAGGCACCATGCTTGAAAAGGGGCTGGTGTCTCAATAGGGGAAATTCTATATGGACACTATAGTGCCGAAATGTCTATAGTGTGCATGCCTAAAGTGATGTAGTGTAACATCCCTTAACCCCACTACTACTAGCCAAGCTAAGTGTGTTACAACTGATGCAACTTGGTATGCAGAACATTATCTCGGAAAAATATTTTTCTTCTTTTACACTATTGGTTGTTCTAACTTTTGACTTTTCTTTCACAACATATGCCACTCTAATTGTTTCTGATGCTAGGTGTTACTTGGTTGTTCTAATTTCTTTTATGCATTTGTGCCAACCTACAAGTTTAGCAAACATTAAACTTGCTGAGTTACTAGTTCAGTGGGTACTTTATACTTATTTAAAGTAAATTCACATACTGATAAAGCATATATCAAACAATTGCAGCACATATCATAACAGCATAACCTTGCAAATCACATATGCACAGCATATTCATTTAATTATAATTAAACAAGGTTTAAGTATCAAATCTAAAATTAACGCCACGCTCGCTCCTCGTCTATCCTACGCTTCGTTGCATTTTGACTTGATTTCTTTTGGCGTCTATTCTAACAAATCGCAATTCAATTAATTTCTTATTTTATTCATTCAACAACTCCTTTTAATATTAAACTTTCTATTTACTTCACTCTATTATTTACACATAATTTCTCATTTATAAATTAACTAACTTAATTATGCCTCCTTATATTTTCCTCTAAATCTTATTATCAGAATTCATCATTCATCATTCTTACAAATTTCCTAACACATATTACTTGTATGAGCATACTGTTAATATTCAATAATTATTAATTATTCAACATTTTCCTAATTCATTTAAATTATTAAATAATCACATGATGCTAATAAATAGTTTATCCCTTTTTATTAATATAATCAACCATATTATGATATTTTCATGATTAATTAATACCTCTATCTAAGTATTTTTCTAAAATAAATTTAATTATATATTAAAAACTAATCGAGAGGACTAAACTGAAATGATAAAATAAATTTAGGGGATTGTTTGTAATTTGTTTAGGGCCTTATTGAGACACGAAACTAACTTTAGGGGCCAAATTGTGATTCTGCCACAATTCAGGGGCCATACTCGTTTTCCTCCCAAAGCGCAAACCTGTTGATGTTTTGTTCAAAACGCCGCTGTTTTGGAACGTCCTACAGCGCACCCTAATTTGATCAAAACGGCACCTTTTATGCTTGGTGTCAACGACGCCGTTTGCTTCTTCATCTTCGCCTGCCAATCTGTAAATGGGTTATCCGACCCGTCTCTCAACCTGACTTCATTGTGTTTTCTAATGACCATAAATTGCAACCTATATGTGAAGCTCTTCCTCTTGATCTCTACTTCCCGTTGGTAACGGTCACCCTCTTGGTAGACCGCGCGGAAGATGATGAAAATTCAAGTGGAAGATTCGGACGACCCGAATTCCACCCGTCTGACCCGACTGGAACTCACTCCTCCAGTTATCTTTTTTGATGTTTCTTGCATCCAAAATGATCTCCGAACTTCTAGGAGTTGATCGGTAGTCTTGGTTTCCAGTGATAGGGTTTGAATATTAAAGGTGAAGCTTGGTTGGATTTTCGGCTTCCTCTCCCTCTTCATGATCTATTTCTTTTGTTTTCTATTTCTTTTTTTTTTTTCTATTTCTGTTCTTCCTTTTTGCCCCCTCCTTTCTTCTTTCTGTTTATCCCTCTAAGTTCCTTCTCTTCTCTTCTCTTCCCTTTGTTTCTGTACATATATGTGTATACATATATACACTTTTTTTATTTCTAATTCAAATTTTGCTTTTTCTCACTATTTTCCAACCGTCCCTTTCTTTTCTTATACGTAATTCCTCTTCTATTTATTTATTATTATTATTATTATTACTATTACTTTTTAATTAAAATTATCATCCACTCTCTTTTCCTATTTTGGCCTCTAAATAATTTAAATTTACAAACTAACATTATGACCATTCTACCCTTTATACATTTTAGATTTACTATTACATCCCTCGTTAATATTTTATTTTGTCTGTCTATGAATTTAATCTACGCTTTATACATTCGTGTACAATTATATTTTCCGTTCCTCACTAATCATATTAATCTTTAATTATTTGTCAGACTTTTATTTCTCTATTGAATTCTTGATACTTATGATCATATATATATAAATTTTAATAAATTCCTTTTCGTACTCAGGTTTTCAAGTTTACGGATTTTGGGTCGTGACATGTAGGTTACATAATAAGGGATCCTATGCCTTAGGCTATGCTCGATGGACATGTGAATTCTTATGGGCAAGCTGAGCATTGTGAGATAAGTGAAGGCTATGGTGAAAACGGGTTGATGGTGAAAGCTACAAAGTAGGGGATCCTATGCCTTAGGCTATGTCCGAGGGGCATATGGAATTTTGTGGGTAGATAATTAAAGGCTATAGTGGAAATTAGTTGTTGGTTGAACCTAAGACGTGTTAATGCACCCAGGGCCATGAGATTTGTTTTGAGGCTTACTTAGTGTAGTCCGAAGGCATGTCTTGAAGTTGATATAGCCCATGACAGGCTAAGTGCCACACAAGGGTCAAGTGATTCTATTGTATTTTTGCTACATGTTCCTATCGAGGGGCGCCTTGTTCTAGTGCTCTTCTATGATGGAAAATATATAGAATAACCCAACTTAAAAAATTTTAATTTTTGAAAATTTTGTAGGAAAACTTCCAAACTTTATTAATAATAATCGAATAACAAGCAACATATATCTGTTGCTACACATGGTAGCCATTTTGGTATGATGGTGTGCACATATCATCTACTACTTTAGCAAGATGGCATGCAACACTATTAGCTTCTCTAAAGACATGCATATAGAATCAAAAGAACAGAACAGAGACTTCACATCTAAAATACGAAAACTAAATTTTGTGGGTTGTGCCTCAACTCTGTCGATCTGTTGCACTACAAAAAGGTAAGCATAGTATATAATAATCTTATGAAAACTCAGATCCTTCGCAAGAGTAAGAACTAAATATAGGGTCTTGCATTCTACTTCTTTAGGAGATAGCTCTTCATTAAATAAAGCTACAGGAAAAGCTAGGACATAGCCAATTGTATTTCTACAAACAACACATAATGCCTATATTTTGGAATCACAACTAAATTAAAAGCATTATCACAACTAATCTTAATTATATATGTATAAGGTGGACACAATTTAGTATGCAATTTGCCCCTTTATGAACCTTGAAACCCTTAAAAGAACTATGTTAATGAAGCATTGTAAGGGCTAAATTAACATCCTCTTGTAACAAAAAATTAATTCATTCTTAGCTTTCCAATTCCTTCAAAAGAGCATAATAAGCAACTCTAATTTCTCATTATCATTATGCTCAAAGTATTATGGGAGCCATAGGTTCATGTCAACTAAATCATCCTCATGGAGATAATTGTAGGGGCAACCTGCTAAAATTATAAGATGCAATAGCATGGAAAGTACTTTCAACATCATAACTACATCTCTCACAAATATCATCATCCATAATTTTTCTCTTGCTCAATTTAGATTTCATAAGCAACTATTTATTCAAAGTTCTATAAATGAAATATCTTATCTTAGATGGTAAAGACAATTTCCATATTATCAAGTTAAAATTAATGTGGCCAGCAGAGAAACTAGCTTCATCATCAGTCATTTTTTACAACATAAAATGATAAGCATAATATACCTTTTTTTTTTTACCATAGTTACATAAGCATATCTTGATCTCTCCCTTTCGTTGAAGAAATCTGTGAGATTTGGACATCCTCAAATGAGAGGAAAGTGGATGTAACAAGATTCACATCATATACCTAATGCCCATCAAGAAATAATTCCCTTACTATTGCATTAAGATAAATATTATGCATTTGAGACTAAACTTTGAATCCATTCTCTTTAAGCAGCCACCAATCTTTCTAAATCTTGATCTTGTCACCACTTCCAATAAGCCATCTCGCCCCTTCCGTAACAACCCATCTAGCCTTAAGAATACTTTATCATGTGTAACTCATTTTCGGCTTTAGTTTCCAAAACTAAGTTATCCAACAAGTATTTAGCTTTGTACAAGTTATAAAGTAATGACGAACCTGGATTCTTAAGTCTCTAACATTGATTTGACAACATAGCAATATTAAAGCACTCAATATCTTAAAAACCAAGTCCTCCAACTTGTTTAGATCTACAAAGCTTTTTATATGAAGCCTAGTGTATCACCCTCTTTTTGTCCTTTTGACCCTATCGAAACCTTACCATAAGAGCCTATAACTATTCACAATTCTCTTTAGGAAATATGAACACACTTATCATGTATGTTAGAAATAATTAGGCAAACTGCTTTGATAAGTATTTTCTTGTAAGTCTTTAGAAACAATTAGGCAAACCGCTTTGATAAGTACTTTCTTGTTAGCCTTTGGCAAATTGCTTCTTTTAACCTTTTAGTTTTTTCTTACAACACAATCAACGGTGTTATTAAACATGAACTTCTGCTTCCTTCCCATAATAGCCGATAAGTCTAAATACTTAACATCCAAAGAAACTTTAATTGCCCCATGGACTGTATCACTCACATATCTGCTAAATGAAATCTCTAACTTTTTGAAACTTTATTATAATAAAATGTCAACAAAATTTAAAATATTATCTAAATATAATTATTTATCAGTATAACATAGGAAAATATAAATATTTTTATTTTCACAATATCAGTAAATACATATATTAATTTATATATAAAAGTATATACTCGTATTTACCATTAATTAAAAACTAACATTTACTTAATGTTTGCAAAAATATGATCTTTACTTAAAACAAATGTGACATTTATTAAAAGTAAATTTCAAAATTTACCTTTACTATAATTTTTCCATATACTACCTCCGCTTTCATCAATTCTTTACATTTCCCTTTTTGGGTGTTTTTTTAGGTTGTTTACATTTTCATTTATAGCAAGTTTTGTAATTGTTTATTATTATTTTTTATTGGTATTGATGAAAAAGTAAATTTTGTAAAAAGTTAAGTATTGTTTATTATTATTTCTGTATTGGTATTGGTAAAAAGTATGATTTTATTGGTATGTGATGAAAAGTGAATGTAAACAATTAATGAAAACAGAGGTAGTAGAAGCTAAAGCCTTCAAGTTGCTTCAAGGCTATCAGCTTTAAGTTTAGGGAGTTCTTTCAAAAAGTTCACAAAAAATTATTCACAAGCTAAAAATAGCCAAAATATGGTTTATTAGCCAAAAGTTTATTCATGACTTATTAGGCCATAAATTAACCAAACCACACTGAAAAAATATACATTATAGAATCGATATGTATTTGACCTATTGGTTTGCTTCTGATTTCCTTTCGATTTGTTTCCAATCTCCTTCCGATTTGGTTTGTTGCAATGTGCTTTCGATTACAACAAATTCATGAATTGGCTTCTTGATTGACAAGAGGTTTATAATTAGTTTATTATAAGAATAGAAATCCTAGTCGATGAATACAGAGAATTTACAAATAAAAATAACAACAAACACAGTCCAAATGTCTCATAAGCAAAATTTCATCAAACACAATATATGCAAAATTACATAATATAACATACTTTTCTAGCCTATCCCATTAAACGCCGTTTATTAGAAATCACCACCCCAAGAATTGCAACAACTTGTATTGCATATAATCAATGGAAGTAGTGTCAGTCTTCTTTTTCCAATCTATTACAAAATCAGAGAATTTGTAACGTTTTTTAAATGAAAATTCGTCTTGTTGATGATTCAAAAGAGTATTCAAAAGTAAAATATTTTTAAGTTTGCGAAAAAATACTGTAAAAAAAAAAGGGTGATAATTGTGCAAAAATTACAATACTATTATTAGTACAGTAGCTCCCAAGTGAGAATTAATGCTAAATGCTAGATGTTTATTCGTTCCCCTTTTAGCACGAATTCGATTAAAAATTAACAGATTTGTAATGTGAAGTTTCGACTTCAAAAATTTGTAAATCAGTTTGTGGAGAAGAGCCAAGAACTTGAGTGCATGAATAATTATTGATACTTTTGAAATTTGTTCCTCGAGAGAATTGCGCAAAGTTGGGAGATCAAGCTGCCGAATATTGTTTGGCTGATGTACGATTCCTGTGGTGGGTGGGAAAAAAAGGTTGTCTCGTTAAAGTTGAAATCTGTCAAAAGCGCAGATATGAAGAAGAAATAGAAATACACTCATAAAGTTTCATATTATTATTGCATAATCAACGGACAAAATTACACATAATTTTAAGATAAAAGGAACTTATATGAGCAGGAAATAAAGGAGAGAACTTCCTTAATCCAAATTTACTCCTCCAAAACATTTTAAAAAGAAAATTTAGCAATATACAGGCTTTTTTTTTTAGGTTGGAGTAAAGCCGTTTGCAAGTTGTTTGGTATTTGCTCAATAAAAGCTCGGCTTGTGAGATTGGTTTGATAAGCAAACGAACCGAGCACCGAACGAGTCACGAGCAGCTTGGCTCATTTGCAGCCCTAAGGGACATTATGAAACCCTAAACAACAAGTCCCATTCATCTTCGCCTCCAACTGTTAACATTTCTCTCTTCCTCTCTCTTTACTCTCTCCCATTCTTTTCTTCTTCTCCACAAACAACCACAAACGGCCACAGTACCGCCTCATCTCCACCCTTTTAAGCCTCTTTTTTGGTATATTCTTATCTATTTTAGTGTTTGATTCTATCTTTTTTATTCTTCAAATTTTTATTTGAATCTTTGTTATTATTGAAATTTTATATAATTTCTATTTGAATCTTGGTTATTTGTCTATTGCAATTTTCCGGGTTTTGATTTAGTTCGACGTTGAAGATTGACAAAAGCTCCTATTCTGTTTATTTTTTGTGTGGATGAGATTTGTAAGAGATAGATTAATTAAATAAATTAATTAACTAGGGGTCAGATTTAGTTTAAGAAGGGTCAGATCAAATATGTGTTGTAATTTTTTATTATATTTCAATCTTCTTTCTTCGGTTCTTTATTCCTGGCAAAAAAAAAAATCTTTCTTCATATTTGTATATCTTAGTTAAGATTTTGGTTGATTTTCATGTTGAATGTAAATTATTTTGATATTGTAAAATTTTTTGTTATGCTTGAGCTTTATATAATTATATATTAAAAAAAAAAATTAAACTTTTGCCGAGCTAAACTCGAGCTCTCTATCGAGTGGAGTTCGAGCTTTTGAACTCGCGCTCGAATTTGTGAAAAATTTCACAAGCCATACTTGAGCTCGAATGCTAAAATTCAAATTGAGCTTCAGCTCAAATAAAAGGTTACAAGCTCGAGCTCAGCACAAATTTGCTCGGCTTGTTTGGTTTCGGCTAGAAAAGTCAATATATGATTGCAAATAGGATCAAAATACTATATATATATATATATATATATATATATATATATATATATATATATATATATATATAAATCTTGGAAATTTATAATTTCCTTTTTAAGTTTATGCACCTCCAACATTTTTCTCCCTATCTTTTTTTTTGGGACAAAAAACTCCCTGTATTTTAATTCCGTTGACAAAAATACCCTTTTGTCTATTTTTTCTGTTAAAATAATGGGTAAAGGACCAAAATGAAATTTTTATGCGCCCATTTTGAAAAAACTCAAAAATCAAGGACTGAATTGATATTTTCCGACTCTTTCTTCTTCCTTGAACGCAGCCCTAACTGCCGGCCACCAAGCTCCGCCGCCAAACTGCTTGGATCTGCCGGATTTCGAAATGGTGAGGTATGGATTTCAAAATGGGCTGTGACTGGCTGGGACGAAGGAAAACGAAATCGTGAGGGAGGAGATTTCCGTTGCGTCCTTCGCCATAAGCGACCAACTTGCGATCTGAGAGTACCGATCGAAATCTCTCCCGTCAGTGAGTCCTCCGATACCCTCAGATCATCCATCAGACCACCGGAAGCCAACGACAAGTTCAGTCGAAGATCTAGATCGCTGCCCATGCAAAATAGTTTACCTCGACTTTCAGTCGAGTTCCAACCAAGATTCGGTCGTTTTACGGTTGGTTTCCAGTCGAAAATCACCTTTCTGAAGTGATTCCACCTCATTAAAGACGAGTTTCGACAAGCACAGCAACGTGGTGGCGGCGGCGGCTCAAAAGCGACGAGAGAAAAGGGAAGAAGAAGAAGAACAGTACGGAAAATATCAATTCAGTCATTGATTTTTGAGTTTTTTCAAAATGGGTGCATAAAAATTTCATTTTGGTCCTTTAACCATTATTTTAACAGAAAAAATAGACAGAAGGGTATTTTTGTCAACGGAATTAAAACACAGGGAGTTTTTTGTCCGAAAAAAAAAAGACAGGGGGGAAAATGTTAGGGGTGCATAAACTTAGGGACGAAATTGTAAATTTCCCTTTTTTTTTCCGCAAATATGACCAAAATAGAATATATAATAAACACCTGATAGTATGCTTAATTGAAATTATAATCATACCTACTAATATAATATCATCGAGAATGATAAATTAATCATAAACAATTGATTTTATTTTTTTTTTAATTTCAAATTAAGTATTAAATTGTATGTTCTCAATTCAGAAATCAATTCCAATAGGTTGCAGTTTGCGGAATTTAACCCGGTATTAAAAATTACACATAAAATAATTAGAATCGTTTAATTTGTAGTAATGTGAAATTTTTAATACAAAATCAAATTCTATAAATTATAATCCACTGAAATTGATCCATAAAGCATATAATTTAACCCTTGATTTGGAAAAAAAAAAAACCCCAAAAAGTCGAATAGTGGAACCTGGTTCTAGTAGAACCAAATATCACCAAAGCAGCAATAAGTCTAATTAAATTGTATTACCTCCGTTTTCATGATATGTTTACATTTCCGTTTTTGGGTGTTTTTTTGAGTTGTTTACATTTCATTTATAGTAAGTTTTGTAATTATTTATTATTATTTTTTATTGGTATTGGTGAAAAAGTAAGTTTTTTAAAGGGTTATTAATTGTTTATTATTATTTCTGTATTGATATTAGTGAAAAGTGGATTTGTATTGGTATTGGTATTTGTGAAATAGTGAATATAAAGAAATGAAAAAAAAGAGGTAATATTTTTCTTTCAAAAGAACTTGTTAATAACAACCTGCTGATAGTTTAATAAAGTATAAGCGAATATTTTTGCAATAATATTGATCAAAGAACTAGTTCCATTAATAATGTCAACAATATGAACAAACGTACAACTATCAAAATAAGCATTAAACAACTAAGGAACCATAATATATATGCTGCAATCTCAGAAATTGTTACTGCAAACATAGTTCAACAATGGCAACTGAACAATATGAACTTTGTCATTTCAAAACATAGCAAAGGTATGACAATTTGCATAATAATAATAATAATAATAGGATTTACAAAAACAATTATAACACATGACAGTTTGCCCAATTACCCATTTAACAATTTTGCATAATAATCACAAATATTTGATTACAACAACATATCATTATATATATATATATATATTTTCACAATTGCTACTGCAAACATATTAATTCCACTTCTACTAAATGCCTTACCAAGTTTAGCAGCAATAGCAGGTTCATTTCCATATTATATGGAAAGTAAGTAATGTTGATTCTTTTTATTTGGGAATTTATTGTGATGCACCGGAAATATTACGAACAAAATATATCTATAAACTATTTATTAATCAAATATTAATTTCAGTCGACAGTTTTTAAAATCTATTGATTCGAAAAGAATACTAAAAATTAGTCGTCTAAAAAACAAATTTTGGGAAAAGTATTTTTAGAGCTGAAAAACATCAACTTTGGCCGATATTGCGGAAACGCGCCTAAATTGAGATTAAATTGCTCATATTTTTTTTACATTAAATTAAATATACTTTTTTAGTAACTAATCGATTGGTCATTTAAAAAATTAAATATAAAATAATACATACAAAAGTGAAAATAAAATTAAATTTGGTGTTTAACCTGTTTATCAGTATGATATGATGTGGATGCTAAAGGAAGTGGTATAAGTGAATGCATGTAAGTGATAAGATTCTGATTTTAGAAGTCGAAACTAAGTGCAGCAAGCAGTAATTACTGTGTCACGCATTTTATTTTCTCAATATACATAACTTTAAAGGCACGAAAATAATAATTTAATATTAATATAAGTGAATGGAAATTACTATTAAGTGGAAGACTAAAGTAGTGCTTGATAATAGAAATAAACAATCCAATTGGGTAATCACGTCTCTAAATAAATGTCCTATTTTTTTACTATTAAAAAAAAAGTCAATAGTTACTTTGAAACTATAATATTTAAGAGATAAAAGGCTAATGTGCCCTTCATTTAAGAGTTCTATTTATTATTATGTAAAGTATAGAAAAGGAAAATCACTATATAATTTTTTTGCTGAATTTCAAAAATGAAATATTTATTTTGGAACAAATTATAAAACAAGGGGAGTAATTTAAAATTAATTTAGCATTAAAACAGTGTAATTGCAAAAAATATCTTGATTAATTGAATCAAAAGAATATTGCAATTTGAATCGCCTTAATAAAAGCTAAAACCAAAATAACAAAAGCCGAAAAAATAGATAACGAGAACTTAGGAGGAGATAAGAAACTAAAATAATGCAATTGGTTATTTGTACAGTTAAATTAAATATAAAATAATACAATTCATAACAAATCAAAATAAATAATAAATAAAATTACTGTTATCATTATGATATGATGTGAAGGAAGTGGTATAAGTGATAAGATTTTGTTATAAGTGAATATTAAGTGGGAAACTAAAAATTCTTGATGATACCTAATAGAAATAAACCATCTGGGATTATGAAGTAATTTAGAATTAAAACACTAATTTGCAAAAAATATCCTTAATAATTGAATCAGAGAATATTGCTATCCTCTAATTTACAAGCTAATTAAGAAAAAAAAGCATACCAAAATTGCAACTCGAATCGTCTTAACAAAAGCTAAAACCAAAATAACAAAAGCCTAAAAAAAAGAACTCCGATCCTTCCTGGCTACTACTATTGGAATTTGAAACTCAATCGGCTACTACACATTTGCGGCGGCGGCAGCAGCAGCGGGAGGAAGCTGAATCTCAGATGCTTTCTTTTTAGGAGTTGTCTTGTAGTATTTAAAATAAAGAATAAGCTGTGCTGCACCTCCAAGTGTTCCAAGCCCATTGCTAATCTGTAATTATTATTATTATTAATAATTATAATTAAAACCCCATTAATATAAACTTAACTAAAACAAAAACATGTTTATTCTTTTACTTACCAAGATGAAGAGATCAAACATGACAAGAGAATAGGCAGTCCAGCAAACTCCATTCAGAAACCCAGCCAGAGAGAGATAAAATGGCATATACTCCACGCTCTTGGTTGTAATCACTTTTTTCTGCCAATAGTTTAGAAAAATCAATCTCAATAATCCAATTTTAATGCTTTGATTTTGATTTCAAGACTTACCATGATACCGAGGGGCAGAAAGTACATCATGACATTGAAAATATCACAGAAAACCCCAACGAAAAGAGTTCTATGACTCTTCAGATGTCCACGAAAAACCAACATTGCGATTAAAATTATCACAGCCATGAAAACTACTTCAGCAAAGAGTCCCAAAATCACCCGTTTCTGATTAAATAAAAGTAAAACGGAGTCAGCAGCAAATTCTGAAGAGGAAAATCAATCATAATCATTAACAATCGCAGCATAGCATACCCTTCCTTTGTTCTGTTTGTCATAGTAACAGTATATGAAAAGATAAATCAGCTCTAAAACAAGCCCGGCGCCATTGATAGTCACAACGAGTATGCTATTTGGTGTAACGAAGGGAAGACCATAGAAGATCCAGAACAAGCAATTCAGTACTGTTCCTAAATAAGGATAAAACTGAAATTCCTCAACGTCTTTCTTCCTACATATGCGAACAAACGTTGGGCTGCAAAATCAAAATCAAAATAAAATTTGTTCAGTTCATAGATTAAGATACTAATTACTACTACTATTATGAAATCAAATCACAGATAGAAAAAGTTACACTGGCGAAAGAAACAGGAAAGCGGAGATGACATTCCCTGCAAACAAAGAAACAAACATTAATAGTAAATCACTAAATGTTCATCAAAAAGAAACCATCTAAACAAAATCGAATAGAATAGATTATCGATTGTTCTTCACTGTACCTACGATGCCGATGATGGTGTGAATTAATGTTACCTTCATTTTGAAAAGAAAGAAGATGAAGATTAGAGAAAGAGAGAGGGAAGAAGAAGAAGATTAGAGAAAGAGAGAGGGAGGAAGAAGATGATTACAGAAAGAGAGAGGGTTTTTGATTGTTGATGGATGAGATAGAAGAAAAAGCTTAAGGGTTTATATAGAGAAACAATAAAGAAAAATCCGTTTACAATCAGAAATCTGATAACAGGTAGAGTAAATCTCTCTTCAATATTGATTTGGATTAGTATTCTTTTACTTGGCATTTATTGTAATTAATATTTATCCATTCGTACGTAATCCCCAAGTTTTTTTGTTTTTTTGAGTTCAATCCTAACTATACGTACGAGTCCATGTCAGTCGTGAGAGTGTATAATATATGCATGGGATGAGGAGGAGGGTGAGATTTCAGGTAGATTATATAAGTAGGTTCATATTTGTTTTTATTTACGATTATGCCACTTTTCTCATTTTTTCTCCATCATCATAAAAAGCATGACTAAAAAAACTCAACAATTTAAATTTCACTAAAACTCTAAACCAATCAAATTCTTTCTCCGAACGTTATTAACAAATCACGTCACGCGTTCCATATTTTCTTTTTGTTCCCGTATATATAGTTATATACCGTTTGATTAACAAATCATTAACAAATTTATTAAGTAATTAATATCTTTTCTACAATATTTTATATTAGCTCATTCATTATATTATTCATTGTTCAGCTCCTAATCATATAATAATACAAATTCTTTAAGTAGGATTTTGTTGGAATATTTTTACCTAATTCAAGCTTAATATATTAAGTGGCTGGGAGCAACTAGAGGTTTTGCGCTCGAATTTTAATGGACTCAGTTCGAATCTCTATATCAACATCGCGTGAGTTTATATCTATGTTAAAAAAAAAAAAAAACTTAATATATTAGACCATATCCATAGACTGAACCTGAAAACATTTCAAATTAAATTCAAAACTTAAAACATTTCAGTAAAAAAAGTTGGATTGTAGAAAAAGTAATAAGTAGGGTATTTCCTTGAAGAATACGAACTAGAAATTAAAATAAAGAAAAATCTAAATATAATACATTTTTAATACTAATAGTAAATTAGAATATAATACAAATACTAACTAGCATACGTTATTAATACTAATATTATTATTTATTGATTAATTAATTCAGTAATTTAATTAAATATTAGTGGTGTGCCTGCGTGATGTGTAGATTTTACCCGGTTTTTTTGATTTATGGTTATGTATATATGTTTTAAATTTTAATTTTGTTAGACGATATATTTTTAAAAGAAAAACTGTTTTGAATTTAATTTATTTATATATATTTGTATCTTTTATTTTTAATAGTGGTTAATGAAATATTTAACATTTATCTATCTATCTATAACATATATATAAAACCAAGAATGACGAGGTAACATTGACATCGTCTAAAATACCCTTCTAAAATATTATGTTTTGTGGTTAAATATGTCATAATTGATTTGTAGAAGGTAATTGGATTCAATTAGAAAATGGTAATATAATTATTAATCGATAATAATTAGAAATAGGAGGGGTATTAGTCTGTATATAATTATTTATAATAATTAATTAATTAAATTCAAATTATATTCTAATAAAGTAATAAAGAGTACTGTTTTAATTATTATAGCTTTCTTAAACTAAATATTAACTACGTATATGTTTTCCTAAAACAAATTATAATAGTGTTGTCCATGTTATGAGATTTATTCCAATGCATATAAATAGGGTTAAGAGGTTAGCATATGAATAGAAAGTGTTCTATAATTAAAAAAATTTATAATTTAAGTTTTATTTATAACCTTGTTATAAATATTGATTGATGTCCATTAATAACTACTAGTAATTAATTTAATTAGAATATTATTAATTAATACATTAATTTAATAAAAAAATAATTACTCTAAAAAAATTAGAAATATAAGAGGCACCAATCCAATTAGAAAAAAATAATCTAATTAGTATTAATATACTATTTTTCCGTAGATAAATTATTTTTTTATTTTATACATTGGTTAGATATAAATTTTTAATATTGAAAAATTATTAAAAAAAATTAGTGATATTCCATAAAAAAAATTAGTAAAAGGTTTTTTTTTTTTTTTTATTTTGGGCAATGTTATTAGTGCAACGATGTGATTCTTGCATAGTTAGTATAATTTATTTTGATTCTAAACTTTAATTGCGAGCTATGGATAGGTACAAATTTGCATGGTTCATTACTATATATATCCCTTGTTAGTATTTAAACAACAAAGCCCAATACAATTACCATATTATTATGCTGTCTGAAATCTCTATAGGATTTCTAGCTAACCATAATATATAGCCAAAATTTATATAAAAACTTTAGAAACTTAATCAAATATAATTTTTATATTATTAAAATAATAATTAATTTTTTTAAAATATAATAACTAAATGATTTGGTTAGTATACCCGCGAGAACAAAAATCATTGAAAAGCCATATTAGGATTCTTATAAAATTAGAAAGTGAAGGTTATTATTCTTATACGGTTTGGTTTTACTTATTTTTTATACTAAGGGGATCAAGAAAAGGAAAGAAAAGTGGTTGGGAGCCAACAGAGGTGATATGACTTTTGTTCTCGAGTCATACTAAACTGAGTTCGAATTTTCCTATCCACATCCGGATGCGTGAGTTTATATATACGTTAAAAAAAGAAGAGAGAGAAAGAGAAGAAATTGGCTTTTATAGTTATTTGTTGAACCAATTTATTCATTGCCTTTATTATTTAGGTGTTTGAATGTAAAAATAAAATTTATATACTTATGGGTATGTAAAATTCAATTTGACATTTAGTTAATTAAAAAAATTATTTTTTACTTAATTTGTGAAACAATCTAAGATTTAATTAGTTATAAATCTTAAATTTGCTATTTAATTAATTATCTCATTCGAAAAGCCTTTCCCAACACTAAATAGTAATATTTTAATACAAGTTATTAATCAACAATGTATGCTTTATGACAATTTTAAAAAAAAAAAAAAGTTATAGGTTCTAAATATATGTTATTACAATACACGTGCTTCATGTCAAAAAAATAATTAAAAAAAATTCTGATTCTCTGCTTCAAACAAAACAGTCTCAGAAGAAATTAGGGGCAAATTATTATGTTTCTAGAGCAAATCCAAATAAACAAGGATATTCATGGTGATTTCATTCATTTCTCCTTATATCTCTTTCTTGATTCTATTTCGTTTTCCCTGCGTTAACCAAATGCCCCTTAGAGGGGTGAATTAGTTGGAGAATAAAAATTTAAGTGCGGAATTTGGTGGATTGAATGAAAATGAAAGTCAAGAGTATAACACCCCTTCTATGCCTTATAGGAGACCCTGAAGAAGCGCTACATGCTGGTACTAGAGCTGAGATATACATTTATGTGCTAGTTAATTAGGCAGGCAAATGTTTTACACATGGACTATATTTTATACTTAGCCAATTTTAACCAAATTTTTACGGAAATTTCGCCATAGTTCCGCCTAGGAACGGACAATCTGTGAATAGTAACAGCGACTAAATGAATAGTCCCTACGACTATACACTGGGATCCTGCAAAGAAAATATCTCAAATACTTTGGCAATCTGTTTTTATACTCTCACTCCTCATATTAACCGAAAATAAACACTTCTATAATCTCAGTCAACAACTCAGTTCAAATCGCATAATTAAAAAGATTACTAAGTATACAAGCCCCTAACATTTATCTGGGAGTGCTATTATGATTTATATACATGCCACTACGAATGTTTCATTACAGAAATAAAAAGACCTTATATGCCGCGTGCTGCCGGTGACTCGGTACTGGAATCTACTATTTCTTTACCTGCTAACCTGCGAGTTACAGGAAATAACTCGATGAGCAAATTATGCCCAGTGGGTACCTTAACTTATAAAAGCAAATATTTAAATAAGCAGTAAGTGAAATAAATACAACCAATAAAACCAAGTTACAAAATACTTTTGAAACGGAATAGGTGAATCATGTAATTAAATGAGAATATTTATCAGTTTAATACTTTTGGTTACCGCGCTCTACTGGTTACTAGCTGAACTTGAGATAAGACAATACCATATAATATAGTGATCCAATATTGGTCACATATCCAATAATCACAGTACCGTAGTACTGGAACTACTGAACAGTTTCCATATCAGATGACTATATAATAACTCGTCGAGTGCTTTGCAACACTTCGACTATACTCGCCGGATGCCTTGCAGCACACCGACTATATTCATAAATGGCACCAATCCGTTCAATAATATCCATATCAATATACTGCGGACCGCTTTTACTATATTATATATGACGCATCATACCCTTATCACCTAGTTTGACTCAAACCAAGTAGAGCATTAGACTGTTACTGCATATAGTTTTCATGACAATACTTGTATAAATCATTTAATTACCATATAACCATACCTTAGGCATACTTTGAAAATTTACCAAATAAATAGTAACCAAAATACCAAATGAATAGTATTTTACCATATGAATAGTATTTTGGTGAACTTGGACAACTTGAAAGAGATTAGGTACCCAAATTGTGTCATATACTTCCCTTTAAGTGTCCATAGGTCACTTACACATTATAGATTCAAGGTTTAGGGGTTTTGGTATCAAATTACACATAATGCAAAAATTGACAATTTTAGCTTTTATTAGGGAACCATTCGGCCTCCTTCCAATGCACCAAGAGGGAAGTGCATTTTTTTCTTATAAAAATT
>CATIWJ010182161.1:0-16676 GCA_949640765.1 Croton laevigatus
TTTTTTTTTTAATACAAATAACAACTACACATGTATTCAGATAATTTAATGTTCTAATATAACTAGTACATGCCAATCTATAATAAATGATAAACATGAGTTTTCACCAACGGGTCTATTCTTCTGGGAGCTGACCACAAAATTCCTGTTATTTCGATTCTTCTAGCTGCGGACCTGCAAGTTACAAAAATAACTCGCTGAGCAACTCCATGCTCAGTGGATACAATAAATATAATTTGTTTACTAAAAGCATTTCACAAAATCAATCAACAAATTCATTTCGTCAAAGTATTCAAATAATATTCGTGCTTAAAAGATGAACATTTAATAAAATACAATTCACGGTTCAAATCTTAAAACATTTCCATTTAGCAGTAATTTATAAATATTTTACGCAAATCAGTTTCCAATTTTATTCCATTTAACAATACATTTACTCTACTGGTTTTACTGGATTTCAAGGATAAGACAAGGGCTGCTTATTTTGGCCGTATTTCTTCCAATACGCCATTTTTATTATCTTTAGCATTAACCCGAGGTTATGCTCAGGGAGATAATATGTTTAAGATACGCATTTATCTTTGGCTATAACTCTTAGTCATGCTCAGGGAGATAATACGTTTAAGATACACATTTATCTTTGGCTATAACTCTTAATCATGCTCAGGGAGATAATACGTTTAAGATACGCATTTATCTTTGGCTATAACTCTTAGTCATGCTCAGGGAGATAATACGTATTAGTTATGCTTTTATCTTTGGCTATAACCCGTGGTTATGCTCAGGGAGATAGAATGCTTAAGTGTGCACTATTGCATTACATAACATTACCCGTACAGGGTTTGCCTATATGTCGACATGCACTTATCACTAGGGTTCCAATACCAGGTAGAGTTTAAAATATATATCTTTTCGGTCATGTTCATCTCAAACATCTTTTCAGAATTCCCATTTTAAATCAATGTCATACTTTTCCACGTCAAGCATCTTTTCCATTTTCAGCATTTCTTATGCTAAAATATTATTTAAACCTCAATTCAAATGCGTTTATTTACTTAATAAAACAAATTCTCATTTTTGCCGCGCTGGTAGCACTGCGCCTGCAGCTACCGCGTCGGACTATCAAACATTTAGATTTGACTCGAACACACGCTCGAGTTTCCAGCAAATACTTATTCAAAGTAGTAAAAATATTAAATACTCAAAATAAATAACTTAAAATAAAATTCAGTTTGAATACTATAAAAATAGTACCAAACCTGTTGGAGACCGCAGATAAAGTCCTACGCATTGATCCTTTCGGTATCCTTGCATTATATCTTCATAATTCTCTCGGACTGTCCTATGTCCTTTCACTAATCACAATAAACCAATTTCTATAATTAATTTCTTCCGTCAGCTATTTATATAAATCGAGCTCTTATTATTAATTTATTTCAATCGTATTTCCTTACGATCCATAATTAATTCCATTCTATAATTAAATTCTCAATTCCACTTAATTATTGGAATTTAAATTATTAATGCTTTAAATTTTAAATGGAATTAAAATTGGAAATAAAATTAATGGAAGATGATTAAATATAAATAAAGGAAAGCAAATAGAAAAAAAAATTTATAAGCAATAATGAATGTTAGTTGGTACTGTAACACTTCAGACTGGCTTATTCGTAAGTTGGATTTGGGGTGTTACACATACTCTTTGATAAGTGTCGAAACCATAAAAAATTAAAAACCTAATAAAAAACATTTGTAAGAGTGATGAGAAGGGCCGATTTTATATAGACTAGTTTGTGAGTTGATGAAAACAATTAAAACTAAAGAATGCAGTAGAAAATATTATTAAAAGTGTTACCCACAATTTATAATAAGACACAAAGGCTCATTAATATAAGCTCAAATTGTACTTAGAATTAGTTCTGAAGGCCCATTTCTCTACGTCTTGTATAAATAGGGGACTTTTCTCTCATTAATGACATTCAATACCTCATTTATTGCTCATATTAATTACAAAGACAATATTGGTGTGGTGAGCTCGGTTATGAGAATAATTATAGGATGGAACAGTGACGACACGTCAGTAACTGAGATGTCATAACGAACCAATCAAATTAAAACATGTGACATTAATTTGAATTACTTTTAAAAAAATAATAAATTACTATATTAAATACAGTTGATTTATGTGTCTATTTAATACAGTAAAAGTAAATATAAAGAGCATTAAAATCTCACAACATGAAGAAAATCCACTTTGAATTAACTCTTAACTAAGGAGGAGAATTTAGCCTCTAATGGCTATGGAGAAAATAAAAACAAAACCCTAAAAATGTATTAGGGAGAATGGTATTCTAGAATATCTTACAAAAGACCTAAAATACATTTATATATTATCTAAAACTAGCACAAATAATAATATAACAATAGTGTCAAATAAAAACTATTTAATTCTTCTTCATAGTCTATAATTTAAGCCCAAAACATCTATTAAAATAGTTGGTCCAGCTGTCCAAGTAAGTGCAACCCGTAATTTCTGTCATGACCATTAGCTTTGTCTAAGGTTAAGTCGTGGAGCATTGAAAAATGTTCAAAAATCTTTCAATTTGATCAAAAGCTCCTCAAATATATTTCAAATGCTTTTTTTTTTTTGGCATCTAGTAATTTGTAGTAAAAATATGTAAAATCAAGTACAAGCTCACATTTAAGCATAATAAATCATCAAATAGGCACAAAATTAGGAACCAAAACATTGTTAGATTTACACACTATCACTCTAGCAAAAGTAGTTACTAGCCTGACAGACGGGGTGATCTATATGACACCCTTACTTGTATTCATAATTTAATTTCGTGAGAATATTAATAACCGTTCTTACTCTCCTTAAAAGAAAATTTTTTTTCCCTAAATTGTGTGAAAATAAGACTGAAAATAAGAGGAAACTATAATTTTTAAAGCAAATGGAGTAATTAATATAATAGCTTTTACATAGAACATCAAAGCATTATTTAAACTTTAGTAATAAAGTAAATTAAGAATTATGAAATTTGGTAAGGTAAATTTTTTATAATTAAAAAATTATGAATAGTTCACTTATAAAATATAGTATAGAGTTAAATATTCTTGCACATTTTGAAAGCAACAAAAAAGGAACTAACCTTTTTTTTTTTTTTTTTTAAGAAGAAAAAGAGTGGAAGATGGATAGAGCCCTCAAACTGTCCATGCCCAATTCCTCACTTTGATATATATATATATATATATATATATATATATATATATATATATATATATAAAAGCTTAACAAAAACTTACTAATTCCAAGAACAAGAGAGTAAAATATAAGGCAAACAATGACATATATGTAGATTCAAAGCATTGTCTTCTTCTAAAATATCTATTTTGTCCAAGAAATTGCTTATTTACAAAGTGGTTTTATACACCAAAACTAAAGTGAAATTCTTTTGTACACCTAGTGTGAAATGGGAAAATTTTGTTTGAAAAGAAAATGTTGTGTTGTGTATCTCTTTAGGAGTCAAAAAATCCAAATGGTGATATGGAAGGGCCCAAAAACATTGGATATTGTAGATGACTAATAGTAGCTAATAAGAATCAAAATAAGGACCACTTGGGAATTTCAAAATCCATATTATATGCACATAACATGGCTATTAGATCTTCCAATTTCCAAGGTAGGCCAACCTTAAATACTAAACCAACATATACCTTTGGAAAAAATAAAAACCAACATATACCTACACTACACTCTATCATTCTACCTCCAATCAATACATATCTAATTCACTTATACTATCTATCTTTATTCTAAAGGTAGTGTAGTATCTACTACACATATTGTTTAAGGGCAGTGATTCAACCAAGAAAGGAGAAATCTATGTTCTAGTTCAATGCAAATTACCATTTCAGGGAAGAAAAAGATTATTTTGTTCTAGAAAAGACCTCATATACATAATTTGCTAAAGAATAATAATTTGTGCGCTAAATTATTATTCGAGTTTGAAAGATCAGCTCATTTATCTTTCCAGTCTAATTTGTACAAATTTTTACTTACTTGAATATATCACGAATAATTGGGGTCATTTATAACGTTATGTTATGTATTTAACAACCATTTAAAAAATGTTTTAGAAAATTAAAGTAAGAAATCTTGAAGTAGAGAATCCAATAATAGAAGAAAGCATATTATTATTATGTGAAAATGAAAATGACACTCAACAAAGTGAGAACCCAACAATAGGTATAATATTTTCCATCCAAAATCTAATAAAAGAATATTGCCTTTATCTTTACCTCACGTATATGATGGCAACATCACATATCAAACTCACACACAAAATATCAAAAATATGCAATTAGAAAATACCCATTATACAAATACATACAAACATTCATACCAAATAAGTCACTTTTGATAGGCAACTTAAATTAATGTTATGTTTGGCAATAAAAGAAAATGAAAGAAAATATAAGGAAAGGAAAGGAGGGAGGAAAATTTGAAACAAAGTACTTGTATTGTATTGTATTTAATGGATGAGAAGGAAGAATAGAGGGACCACTGAGCACAAATTTAAGGGAGTCCTCTTTTCCATCTCTATGCATCTTTAATTATGCAGCATGACATATAGCTCTCATGTGGGACATTTTAATTTTTTTTTTTTTTTTTTTTTTTTGAGGTGTAAGGATAAGGATAACGGTAAGAATTAATTCAGAACTGTGGGTGTATTCAGTAAAATTAACCCTTTCCATAATATTTAACTGTTTAAACCTGATAATTTATTTGCAGTAATTGTTTACAAAATACTAAGATTAAGCCAGTTTCATTTTTGCAGTAATTACATCCTCCTGATCAGATTTTGCAGATTTATTTGTTGAAGATGTACAAGAGGTGGCATTAGTTAATTTGGTATCCCCTCCTTAGTATAAACAAAAATAGGGGGAGAGACTTTGATTTTTATAAAACACTACTAAGTTAAGTTAGAAGTTATTTTACCAAATGTTTGAACAATTCAAAAGGCAAGTAGACCACCTAGCTGCACCTTGTTTTTCTTAAATATTGATAATATTTAAATAATATTAATTATTAAGAAATTATAAATCAATTAAATAATTACTTTTAGTTATAAAAAATTATTTTTATTATGAAGTTAAATCAAACTTATTCTTTATCAAATTAGAAATCGTTCTTCTACAATATAATTAGTTATTGTGCCTATAAAAAGAAGAGTTTCAATAAACATATATAAATCAATAATATTAACATCTATTCTCTTCTATATCTTCTCCCTTGCTCTCATCTCTATCTAATTTCTTTCTATTATTACTCTTATTGTACATCATTTTTTGTATTTTTTGGATAAACTCACTTTGTACCTAATTAGCCCCGTAACCGGCAAACTCGAACCCACTGTGGACTAGGGTGTAGAGCACGGTAAATGCGTCAACGGGGGAGTTTCATGCACAACTCTCCTTCCTCTTGTGATACCTCCTTTTTTTTTTTTCAAACTCTAGAAAGCCTATTAATTCTAATTCTGGAACCCTATTTGATAACCCCATGTAACATTTCCATTCTACCTTTTAATAGCGTCACAATTTCACCTATTTTAAGATTTATAACAATTTCACCTTAAAATTATTGTGAAGCAAAATTGGCATTAAAATTATTTTTCTAATGATAATCTAGTAAGATTTTGAACTAAATGAAAATTTTAAAACTACTGAATGAATTCCATGATTAACAAAAATTAACCTCATTTAGGACTAACTAACATTTTCAGTCGAAAATAGCCAAGATTGCACTATATAGATTATTAACATTTTCACACTGCAATAACCTTTTTATAACAATTCTACCCCAAATACGAATAACTGATAGAAATTGAAAATTGAAAATTTTCAACAATATCCATGTTTCGTAATGGATTCATAACTCCCGTAGCTTAAAGATTATTTCGAAAACTCCGTGGTGTATTGTTAAAAAAAGGGAAAAAAATAATTTTGTCCCCATGTTTTCAAAAATTGAACTATTATATTCTTATATTTTACCAAATAATATTTTATGTCCCTATCTTTTTTTTTTTAACATAGATATAAATTTACACACCCGGATATAGATAGAGAGATTCGAACTCAGTCCGCTAGAACTCGAGGGCAAAGATCTTACCGCCTTTGCTGTCTCTCAAATCCCAACCACTTTTAATTATGTTAAACTAAATGCCCCTCCTATTAATTATTAGTATATTCCGTTAACTACAGTGTTTAAAGACTATTATACCATTTTGAAGAATGAAGAACTCAAACAAGCCATTAACCCAAACTAATCCTCCCTCTCGAGAATAACAAACGTTTGATTAATAGTGCAATCCTTTGCTCTGTCAATCAAACCTCCTAAACCTTCAATCTATGCTATTTTGAATTTCGTTGAAACTCAAAAACCTTCAACCCTTTACAAGGAATTCCAGTAGTATGTTGGAATAGCAAAATCATTGTCGCAAACCGGAAAGCTTCCCCTTCAGTCTCATGCTATTATTTCTTTCTTGCTTTTATATTTTCTGCTGCCCTACATTTTTTTTTTCTTATTTGTTAGTTTTCTTTAGCACAAACATCACAATACAGTAGAACGTATTGTTCGTGGGAAAGTTATGGCGGAACGTGTCGATGATTTGTTTAACCTGCTATTTTGCAATTGAATTGATTATCCACCATTACATATTTGAGTTTCTGGTGCTTTGAACTTTGAAATTATTTTGATTTGTTTTTGAAACTCAAATATTGTTCAACTATGAGTTATCATCATTGATTAATCAGTTGCAATTTTCCATGTAATTTTTATTCTAGAGGAAATGATTATGGAATTTGCATTCCAATGCATATGAGTTTCAGGCATTAATATATTCTAAAGCTACTCTAATTTAGATGATTTAGTATAGAATGTCATGAAGATTTTTCATGCATAGAAATTTACAAGGAATCGTTAGAGGTAGCAGAAGATAACGAAGAACAACAACAATATAACACTAGTCTTCAAATATTCAACACATTTATATTAAAAAATGTTTAATTAACCAAAAACATGAATTAAGGGCATAATTAGAATTTAATTTGGTAAAATAACAGCTTTACTGTGCCTTTTGCACTACATTTAACAGAAAATACTAATAATTAACCAAAAGGGCTATTTAGTTTAGCCGAATTAAAAGATAGGGATATAAAATATTATTTGGTAAAATATAGGAATATAATAGTTTAATTTTTGAAAACATAGGGACAATTTTTTTTTCCCAAAAAAAAAAACCTATTAAAATTACAAAGTTAAAGAATGAGTTCACAGATCTCAAAAATATAATTTTTTTTTTTAGTGAATAAAATTTATGGTGTTCGACTTTTGTTTTAGAAAAAAAGAAAAAGATGTCATTCAAGTTTTTAAACAGGTGGATCTTAATCATAAACAGCTGAAAAGATGAGAGTTTTGGGACCAACAGCATGAATAAAAGGTATTGGAGAGGAGAATATGGAATGGAACAATTTGAAAAACTCCCATTGAGAAAGAAATAATAACCTTTTCTACAATTGACAGCCACTAACATTTCATGTGATTTTAAAGTTCCCTCTTCTTCCAACTGAACCCACCAATCATAAAATCAACAAATGTAAAAAGTGATTAATAGAGAATACCTCTTTTATTCATATAATTCACGGAAATTGCATGGAGAAAATCTCACCTCATAACCAAATATCTTAAAAATGAGCACTGCCATATGGAGCAATTTGTTCTGGACCAAAAAAATTTAGATCAAAGAGAGCCGTGTAATAATATTTGTATCCTAAAAACAGCTCATTTAATCAATTTGATCCAAGGATATTCTAGACAATAAACATCAGGTTATCAAGTTCGATCATTTGCTCCATAAAGAAATTTTGTTTTAAGAATAAGACTAAAAGTGAAAAAAAGGTAAAATATATTCCACGTTCCAATGTGCCAAAATAAAAGTAACAGTTGATGAAACAACTACTCTAAAACTGTCTTCCCTAGACTAGAGATAACACACACATTAGACAACTGATAGCAGCAAGTCACTTGGCTTTTAGTGACAAAAGGATATCTAGTTCAAAGCAATTTACATCGACTATCTCACAGACTTCTGCCATAGAACAGCCTTCTGTACAGGATATACAATAAAATCCAAAACCAGAATCACTGACACCAACCCATGTACATCAGCTACGGCTAATAATTGGCATCAATGTCCGATTACTGCTGACTGGTAATACAGGAGAGAAATACTAACCCAGCTATGTGAGGATAAAAGCATTTACAAAGTGTTCTCAGATTGTTACGAGGCAAAACCAGATTCCAATGCATGCAAGATTGCAGCTGTGTCGAATCTAAAATTCCTGAAGCTTTTGCCGGGGCCTGTGTCGGGAGGGTGGGGCTCAGTTGCAGGCTTAGTTGGTTGGGTCTCAACCATTGTTGCGCCACCCCCTATAGAAGTATTCTTGGCTTTCCACACGCACATACCTTCACATAAATGAAAAAAGTAACTCATCAGCTGGAATTAAGAAGAAATTTGGAAGACACTCATTACAGTGATTCTCAGAGCCTCTGCTAAATCCCTGGACTTTGTCTACATGCCACCATTTACACTATTGCAGTTATTTTATTCCTTCTGAAAAAGCATTATTCTCCTTTTGACTTCTCCATTTCATTTCACTATGTTGTTTGCATGTAAAAATAACAGGAATTGAAGACAGCTGAGGTCCTGCAACAGGTTTACATTCATACACTTGTTTTGTAAAGAACTGCTACTCATTACAAATTTATTAACAAATTGAAATATTATTGCACAAGTGCCAAAAATCTAACATCAAATGTGATCCAAATGGTTCCAAATTGCTTCTAGTGACAAGCATTAATATCAACTTTCAAACCACCTAAATCATCAATTCTGGCCTCAAAAGTGCTCTTTTCAAAGATCTTAATGCAGTTAAAACACTGAGTGTGTATAGGATGATCTCACTGCAAAATTACCATCAGCAAGTGTTGTTTTTCTTGCTTTCTTTCTACTTATTCATTATTAGACTACCTATCTATAAGATTCAGATAAAATGAATTCAAGAAAATGGTATCAGAAGGAAATAGGACAAATGAAACCTTTGGCAGGCTTATCTGGCCTAATAGCTACAGGGGGCTGGTGCTTTGAAATCCAAAATTTCAAGGACCTGCATTTAGACATGAAGTATATTGAATTTAGGAAGAAGAAAAAAATTGGCTCCACGAGTTATCAAGATTATCCACGAAATACTCACCGTAAAAATGGGGCAACCATGTAAAGCTTGATACCAGTGATCCCACGAGATATTACATCATCGCTTCCTGGGTGCAGTTCATCAAGCCGATGCCATGCAATTTCCTGCGAGTAGACACAAGATAGCATGCCTCACACTGTTAGTTGGTATTCTATTACTTAGCTCTAACAGGAAACTCATTGAGGTCAAAGCTGTAATGACACACATTTAGGCAATCCTGTATTTGATGAAAAGAGGAAAAAAATTTGACTTGCTTCGGGAGGAAATAAAAAGTGAACTGAACTCATATATATATATATATAATGGACCATGGACCAAACCATTTGTAACAATTATAGCCAATTTATAGCACGCATGACGAATGTCTATCTGATGATTTTAAAAAAAACTAGGCTTCATTTCCTTTCAATACCAAAACTATAAAATATCATACCTTCTAAAGTTTGTAAAAATCTTTCTACTTATCCTTTATCAATCATTTGTTTTAAGGAAAATGAAAAAAAAAAAAAAAAAGACAGAAGAATTTATATATACACATATGCGCACAGATAGCAGCACATACAAAATTGAATACTTTAATACTCATGGTCAAATTTACAGAACTTAGAAGGCTATACCAGCACTCAAGAAGTGTGTAAAGCTAAAGTCGGGAAAAAAAAAGACAGATTTACAGAAGCTCAAGATTTAAATGATTATCAGAATTAAAGTAGTTAATGTTTATTATGAGTTGCTTCAGGTACATGTAGGTATACAGATGAAATTCGGCACAACTCGTGATATATACAAGATTTCAGCTCAAATCGCCTTCTCTGGTAGTTGGTTGTTCCAAGAATCTGTAACTGCTAGCATCAATTCATTTTTATCTCTGACATGATCCTATAACATAAAAAAGGGCTTGCAAACACCCTTGTTTGTTTAATTTCTAACTACAAATAACATAACATGTAAACTTGTACTTACAAATTTCAAATATTTTTGATGTTTCCAGTTAATCACATACACCAAATAAATACAAACAGAAATATTAGTCAATAAATCTTGAGAGCAAGGGATCACATACACTAATTTCCTTTTTCGTAAGTGGTGCAAAAGCAGTATCATCCTTCACACCAGCAATTATGTAAAGCTTCACCCTCTGTTGTCCAAACATCTCTTCAATGTATTCCTCTTTGTTGAGAAGCTTGGAAACATCAAAACCTGTTTCCTCTTCAACCTGAAATGCACATGCCAAGCTTGTGGAAAGAGAGAAAATGAAAAGATTTCAATACTTAAAAACACGATTTTTTATCAGCGCCCCCAAGTTAGCATCGAACTAAATAAAAACTCCAGCATTTCTTTCTACCCGCCTGAGAATAATAAATTACCTCTTATCTACTATCATAATTCATATCATCAGTTTCAAATGCCAAATTCAAGAACCTCTTCCAAGGCTGGCTAAGAGTGAGGTAGTGTTTGAATCAGGTTTCTAAAAAGTCCATGTCCATGTCAATGCCCCGAGACTATTGAAGTATTAGAATCTACTATTTCAAGGAATTTCAGCTTTTGTGCCCCAGAAAAAATTTCACATTAAGCAAACTGGATTTATATTTTGCATCAAACAGATGAATAAACCAAAGAAGTAGATGAAACATGATATTTGCATAGTATGCCACCCTTTTTCAGCGCTCTCATAAAATGAGGAAGAACTTTATTATGGAAGGCAAAGCACCATGAAACCGTTGGATTTGCTCAACATCACAATTGCAACAAGATTAGATCTCCTGACATACACTTGTAGTGCACTAAACAAATAGGATAGATTAGGATCTGCTTTTTATCAGGTTTCAGAATCCATCATATCATATATTTATAATCAATATCCATAACCTTACTAGATTTTATATTATCACCTATCGATAGGTCCATTAGTTCATGTAAAGAGCATCCACATTCACACACATGACAAAAAGCCAAAAGACAAATGCATGAGGAATTCACGTGGAAGCAATATTGACAAGTAACAAGCTTACTTCTCGGATGGCACAAGCATGGTCTTCCTCATCTTTGTTCTTTTTTCCCCGTGGAAAACTCCAGCTTGTTCCCTTCCAACCTTTCACTAGCAAGCACTGCCAAGTAAACGAACCAAGGTAAGAAATAGGATAAAAGGAACTCTGCTGTTTACTTCAGCATCAGAAAAACCCAGCAAGTATTACAATTGCAACCAAAAACGGTAAAAAAATTCATATCTCGCCCTCTCACAGAAGGTCCAACAAGCATGAAGAAGTTTGCAAAGAAGGCACAATAAAGATAGGCTGCAGGCAACAATTCAAATAAAGGTAACACATCTTCAATGACATGTTTTGTATAGTTATTTTTTGAATGAAAATTTAAAAAAAAAAAAAAGACGATGATATAATAATATATACATGATTCCAATTCAACTCCAATGTCAGCATTTTCTATTCCCATTTGTTTAACATTCAAAACTTTTATCTACACTGGAGAGAGCTTTTTGGTTCTAATATCAAGAGAACTATTACCTATACAACAACAATCAAATATGTGAGGCTAGCAAATGAGATAACACTGTTAATTCTTGGAAGTCCCAATAGGTATTGGTTCTTTCAGGTTTCAAATCCATTCTAAAGCTTTCCCAAAATTAAACATATTTGGAACTGTAGTTAACTGTTAACCTAAATAGCCAAACACAAACTTAACTCAATCTCTTTCCAAGTAAAATAAGAGATTTTATCAAATAATTTATGTGATGTCATCAAATAATTATACTTGTGAAAATTTACAACTATAGACAAAAGGACAAATAAAAGGATGTTGCATTTAGGACTTCAAGAAAATGATGATGATGTCTTGCTGCAAAATAAATTCCAATCACTGAATGGGAAGGTATCAATATTGCAAAAATAAATAGCCACAATAACAAGGCCAGATGCAGATTAAAGATAAATTATTCCTGGTACTAAAATTCAACTTCCTGACTCCCTGTCAAAAAAGCAGGATCTCCAACTATAGTTGCAAGACTTTGTCAGAAGAGGCCTCACCCTTTCATATGTCTCATCCAAAATTATTGCCCCAGTTACAGGAACTCGTACTTTGTATGAAGTGAAGTCTTTAAATATGTCATCTATGTGAGCAACATAGGGTCTCAAAACATCACAATTGTTGAATACTGGAATATGGTTAAGGAAACAAGGAAAAGTGATAAACAATAAATGAGGAAATAGAAACTCATGAACATAGAGTAGAAATTATGGTAATAAACTGCAACTTAAATATCAAAGAAAAAGCTTTCATAAAGTGGCACTACATGATAATATGAATAATATGATGCTATGTATCAAGACTTCACATGCGAAAATTAATAGCACCCATAAAGTTGTTCGTGTAGGTTTATTTGGTTTGTTACTTTAGTGTTTTGTGCAAATGAAACGAATTTAAAAGTCAATGTGAGTCTAACAAGCCCAATCTCATTCCAAACTTAGGGCCGACATGGCATCTTAAAAGAAAGTTACAAATTATACAACAAAAGATTGAAGCACCAGCTATGCTATATTTCAAAGAATGCTCTAGTAGCTTCTTCCCAAATAAATTCACTCACATTAATTTGACCATCCACTCCTAATAAACATATTAAAGATCTTGAAACCTTTATAGGGGCTATAAAATCTAACTATTATCAGCCAACAATGAACAACAGGGGCGTCTAACAGCAGGAATCCAGGCATTTCATAATTGAGACGATATCAATGATTGTCACACGCAAAACTGATAGTAAAGGTAACAATCTTAAAGCTCCTAGAAAACCTTATTCTTTTACCACAGAGATAAGCTTTAGAATAGAAAATAGGAAATAAATACTAAAATACAGATACAAATAGTTTAGTATGTGACCCTGTCATCAGAGACATACAACTAATAGCATTAAGCTTAATATAAGAGTAGCTCAAGATACAATGAGTTAACGACAATAATGCCCACTTCTGTAAGTTAAGTATTATAAAACAAAAATAAATTTAACAAGAAAACAACACAAATATATATATGAGGGAACCAAGGTAACACATTTATTAAAAAACAACAGTAAATTAGTAAACACAAATGTTTTGCAGATGAAAATATTTAACCAAGATGCCAGAAACTATAAAGAGGATACACAAGGATGTGAATTCTTTCAGATTGAATGACTTCAATGAAGGATTTTTTTCCACTGAATTGTCTTCATAGAACCAGTGAGCGTACTCCACGAGGAATAGAATTCTCTCAAATGATTGTTGATCTTCTTTCGGCACATTTAAAACAAACCGACTGCATCAAATTACAGAAAAAAAGATTCAGGTGCGAGGATTTAAGAGTATATATACATATGGTTTTCTACACATAGTGGAGGGGAGGGGACAACAAGAAAAAGGAGAATAAGTGAAGAAGTTAGGGTAACTCATGAGTATTACATGCTGTCAGTTTAGTTCATAAAAGTTAAAAATTATACTTGAATGTACACAAACATGTCAGCATGCATGAGACAATACATGTCTGGATTTGCTTCCCCATTATGTGGTAACCATAAGGTAAATAAAATATAGCTACACTTAATGATTCCTCATTTAGGCTCCACGAAGAGAGAATAGCAGAATAGGAAACAAAGGATTTCAATGACTTCCAAAATTAAGAGCTGCAAATTTATTCATATACATATTAGTAACAATTTCCAAACCAATGTGGCCCTCCATCTTCAAATAAGTGTGGTTTAAGGGTTTTGCACATCCATAAACAAAAACTTCCATATACCTAAATCATAGCATTTAATAGTAGTTCATTTCAAATAATTTCAATACAATCATCAATTATTATGCAAAATACATAAAAGGATAAGATTAAAAAATGAATTAGCGACTCCTTAAATTTCACAAAGTACTGCTTATTTGCAGACACACACAGATACTTTCAAAAGCAATAGTTATCTTTGGGCGGACAGAATAATATTTATTCATCATGCTTGTAACTGCCTGAACACTATTTAGCTCTATAAGTTCAAGGCAAAGAGTGAGATCACATCCATTTCAGAAACGTGGACTCAAATGTACCTATCATTCATAATAACATCATACTTAGTACTTCAAACTCTAAAATATGAAACTGCTTCATTTCAAAATTACCATCCTGTTTCTTTCAGAATCATTATCTTAACAAACAAACTGCTAAAACAACTACGGTAACAATCTAAAATCATCTCAAAGTTTCACCAATCTCCAGTCTGAATAAACTCAATGCAAAAACATATATGAATTCGCTTCTAAACACTCAAATCCACAAATCCTAACAATCAAAGAAGTGAAAGAAAGTAAAGAATAAAACCTGCAGAGATCGTCAAGGAGTTCTTGAGGAGGAAGGCCACCGTTCTTCATCTGAGCGCTGGAAGATCGATTGAGATTAGACATGGGACTTGTTTGGTCAATCTATATCTGTAATCTGTGAATCTAAAACCCTAAACTGGATAACAACTCTATAAGATGGGACTGTAAAGGAGCTCTTTCTATTGGTGAATTTATACAAAAAGGGAAAGAGCTCCTTTGTGCGGGCAATTGAGATCAAATTTGAAACTTTACACAGCCTAATTCTCTACGCCTCTGTACGATTGTTCTAGTTTCTGACAGGTTCTTATACTGAACCGGCTAGAGGCAGGTGGCTATACGAACCAGACTCGACCGGATATGAACCGAAATGCAAAATGAAAAAGAAGGCTCAATTAGACCGGAAACAGTAGGGGTGAGCATTCTGGTATGGGTAAAATGGATAATTCGGACAAAATGGGTAAGGTAATTTGGGCAAAACGGATAATTCGGGAGTAGAAAATTTTTTGCCCAAATTGCCCGTGAAAATTTTTTGCCCAAATTGCCCGTTTTGGTTGAAAAACAAAACAATGTCGTTTTAGCGTGATGCTTTGTTTAAATTTATAATGATGCCAAATTTGACTTATAATCGATATGATTTTCATGTTTGAAGAATTATTACAAGATAAGTTCAAAATAAACTAAAATTGTTTCCCCTGATCATATTTCCTGTCGACTTACGCTTTTGTGCTTGAATTTGCATTTCTTAGGTTTTATTACAACACAGAGGGGATTGGTAGTGCCGGTCAAGCAATATTAGCATCTAGTTTCTTGCTTATTGGTGAGGAGGTTGTTGTATATAACAAAGGTCAGTTCCCATATTATAATTTGGTGTCTTTTAATAATCTGAAAATTTTCGATCGTATACGATACACAATTTAATTGCGATCAGGGAAAAAAAATCAAATTAAAGGCATTTAGTGAAATGCTTAACATTGACTTTGGAAAATGAATTGGAAAGAGAGATGTCTATCTCTTGTAACTTGTAAGTACCCTTTGAAAAAGATTTCCATCCAGCTTAAGGAAAACTTTATCATGTACACTCATTACTCCTACACTAATCACATTGTTTAAGCAATTCACAAAATTTAATTCGGGTAAATTATGGCAATTCGCGGATAAATAATCTAATTCGGGCAAAACGGGTAAAGAAAAAAATTCAGAAATATGCTAATTCGGGCAAAGATCGGGCAAAAATTACCCGATTTACCCGAATGCTCACCCCTAGGAACTGGTATTTTTAATTTGAAAAAATTACTATTCCACCATTGTTTTTTTTCAATAATTATTATTTTATCATCCGATTTTGACTTTATATGCCATTATTATCGTTTTGTTTAAACATACACTTTAAGCTTTACGCCGTTATCTTGAAATTTTGTCATTAATTTGGCAACGGCAGGTTTAAAAACTGTAGAATTGGCCTGTTGATTTAGATATTCATTTTTCAGTTTTGATACTTAATTTCATTTCACTTTAATATTTTTTTTTTTTGTCAATAATTCCTGTAACATCCTAAAAATAATAATTCTTAGATAACAAAAATAATTTAAAGGATCAAATTGTAGTTTACCAAAAGTATTAGATTAAATGAAAAATGAATCTTAATAATGAATTATTTTATAGAAAATTTATTTAATTAAATATTTAGAAAATAATTAGATTGAATATTTTATAAATTGGTAAATTTTTACCATATGGGGTAAAATGCGGTAAAACGCTAAATTTAAAATTTATCCTAGGAAAATATTAAACCAAGAATAAATATGATAAAAATGAAGTAAACCTTAAATAAACCTTTTGGCAATTGTAAACTCTTGTAAATAAAGATATACCTATTTAATTTAATTTGAAAATTAAGTAAACAATAAGTAAAATCAAATAAATTAAGTAACAAATGTACAATTAAAATTCAGATTTCTTTAGAGACAAACTTAAATAATTATTTGTGACATTTTTATTACATGTTAAAGA
>CATIWJ010182166.1:0-27894 GCA_949640765.1 Croton laevigatus
AATATTATAGCGTGGCATATACTGAAGAATTATAAAAGTAAATAATTATGAAATTGCTATTGTAATTTATTATATTGTAAATTATTGGTGTAATTATCATTTTGAAAAGATAAAATAAGTTCTGGGTACCGTCGAAAGACACACGTGACACCTCGGTTTGTCTTATTCATAAGGCGGATTTGGGGTGTTACAGTAATTGTTGTGAAGATTATATTATGAAAGTATAAAATATTATACTAATGAGAAATTCTTAGGTAAACTGTTCTCCATATTAACTAATTAGGACAGGAAAATATTAAGTTATTATTTTTTTTATAGCACAAAATTTTATTAATGGAATATTTGTCATAAAAAGTACTAATTTATGATAAATTATGTTTATATTTAAAATATAAACATTTATATTCAAGTATATATTTTTTTCTATATAATATGAATTTTTGAAAAATAGTTTGTAAATAGAACATCAAATTTTTCAGCTTAAACTATGTTATTTTTTTATTTGATATTTTTGGTTCTTTATGCATTTTAGCGTTTATGAGTATTTAATTCCTTTAATTTGATGATTGAACATAGTGTACAAAATAGAAAACATGGCAAAAGTTACTAGTAACTATTCTTAAACCATTCGACCAATTTCAACACTAGTATGGATTGCTCTAATCCACATATTACATAAGAAAAATAGATTTTTTTTTTTTAAAAAAAGGCTCTCCAATGTCGATGCAAGTTAAAGTTGTTATGTGTATGGTTATCTATTAAATTGTGGATCTCATAAAGAGAATAAAATAAAAAATAGAGAATGTTGCATTGAAAACAGTTTTTTAAAAATTTAACTCTAAAAATAAACAGTTAGTCACGTAATCATTCACACCTTTTATTTCAATCGACACATCAGCTGCAATCTTTATTATCATTAGAGATGTTCTAAGATTATTTAGACAATGTCTATATTTAATAATAATGTGTGATTGGTTAAAAATAAAAAAAAATAAAATTAAAAATATTGCATTAGAGATGAAAATTTTAGATTATATATATAATCATAGACATTTATCTATGTCTCTTCAGTTTTTAATTATGTAGAACATATAAATCAATAAAAAATATTGCAGTAGAGATATTGTTATTTGTGGCTTGGGTTCTGAATATAAAGTTATTTCCTTCCTTACCCCTAGTACTACTACGCACCGTTTTCTCTTTGCCAAATAAACCCGCAGAATTGCCTTCCTTTTCCTTGCTTCCAACGGAATATCTCTGTTTCCACTGGGTTTCTTCAACCACACACCTATTATCATCCTGTATAAATATGTTCTTTGTCATTAATGAAACACTGAACCATTACTGATTCTACAAGTTAAACATGTTCGTCCAATCAATGGAGCTTCAAGCCGTCCGTCCTTTCCTCTCTGCAAGTACGTACGCTTCTTACTCCAATTTTTTCTCTGCTACTACACTTTTATCTTTTTTTTTTTATTCGATCATCATTGCTAATTTGATCACTATATTCGTTTGTTTTTTGAGTTATTAAACTGTAGATGCTTGAAAACTAATGGTCCTTGCATGTTATACGTTTCTTAAGCATATGCGCCTTTTGGATAATGTAATTTGTTAGCTTAATTTTCTTTTTCTTGATCCAAATTCTCAGGGTATCATTCCATAATCCTTTTTGTATTTCTGCTAAACCATTTAACTTTGACATATTATACCATAAATTGTTAGATAGTGAAGAGAATGTAGCAAATTCTAAATAGTTGAGTTCAGTTAGCTCATTGGTATCTTGATTGAGTTACAATTTTAAATTTACAATATCTTTTACTGTTGTCTTTGGGTCAAATATTTTTCACATTTTTTGAGTTAAGTCAATAGTTGTTATTAGTGGCCTATTTTATTGTGATTTATTTGAGTTGTGTTTGCTGGATTTTAGGAATTAGTTGTGTCTATTCAAATTGTATTTAAAGGAGTTCAATTTGAATAGAAGTTGTATCCTTTTTTCCTGTGCTTGCAAAGTGTTTGATTAAATTCTTCTTAGAAATTTGTTGTCTTCTTTTTTATTGTTTCTGCCTTCTATTTTTTAACAATAACATTCCCTTTGCTTCAAACAGAAGCATATTGACCAAGATCCTCATGAAACTATAGAAAAAAATATTGATTTTTTCACAATGGTCTCCAAAAATATCACTTCATATTTGAGTTTGAACTAATAGTACTTTTTTAGTGGAGATTTATATTGTCTTTTTCAATAACAAACAAGCAGGTAAAATGATTAGGCAGATTTGGGATCAAATATCTCATTTGTGGAAATAAGTTAAATAGAATAAACATACATCATTTTACTGTGAAATAGGCATGCAATTTTGGCTGAATTTTTATAATTAACCAATGTTAGAGATGATTTGGTTTAAAATTTTAATGTTTATCAAAAACTGATGGAAAAATTACAATTTTATATGTATCAAGCATTCTTCCTTGCCTTCCGCTCTCAATTTTATATGTATTATGCAATTGGAGCCTCAACAATTGCATAGACTCGGTTCTGTTATGATTATTCATTCCTTGTGTGCTGCTTTCAATTTACTCCGTGCATAATAATATACCTCTCAACAACACCCCCAACCCAACCAAAAAAAAAAAAAACCCATCATCTCTTCACGGTAATATTTCATTTTACCATGGATTGATAATCATTAACAATAATCTTTAATCTTTGTACTTTTTTCATGGAAACGTGCTCTCAGTAAGGTATGACCTGTGCAAGTGGAAAAACTGTCAGAGGATTGATTTTAGTACTATATTTTTACGGCATAAAAATTTTCAAAAGCATGCAATAATGTCGAGGAAACACTATACAAGAAGTATTGGAACTTCTATTTCATGTTCATCTGGTTTTGAGAAGGATCCAAGCCTACCGTCTATTCAAGAACTTACTGATGCACAAGTGATATACAGTGTAGCCCCTGCTATGGGTCATAACCAGGTAAATGTTTTCAGTTATTTTTTTCATATGGATTAACTGATATAGCCTGTCTTGAAAAATGCATTTCAAACTTCCATCTTTTAAATTTTTAATCCAGGAATGTGTTTTTGTTTGTATCTATTGGCCTTGGGTTCATTAATATACAATGGCAACTTTTTACTCTTCATTATCAAATTAGATTTAATAAAGAGTTGTACAATTCCAAGGGTTTAGGCTTTGTTTTGGGCTCACTTTACTAAACTAAGCCATTTTGGCTTGGTTACCTGTTGTTATAATTCCTTTTCCTTATCCTTTTGCAGCATGGAATTGCCATCCAATTTGCAATCCTCGTCATACATTGATAGTTTGACTTATGTACATTCAAACACATTGAAATTAAACTTATCCGCCACCTTAGATGATGAAATTGCGATTATTATGCAAGTGAAGTGATGCATTTTGGCCATATCTTATGTTTTGCTTTTGCACGACAGTAATAGCTTTGGAAACTACTGAAACATATAATCTAAACTGGTTTGACTCTACAACAGTCTCTCTATTTTCCCACAATGTAATTTTGCATCAATTTTTAATCAAAAATTCTTGAAATGCAAGATGTATAAAAAGGTCCAAGTATAATACAATAGTTTTTATATTTTGTATTTATCCCGGTTCTAGTTTGTTAGTCCAACGTTCAATTTTTTGGGATGTCCAAATTATTTATCATTTGATTGGGTCAAATTATAATATCTTAGGACTTCTTGAATTATGACAGATAAAGTATGAAAAGTTAAATGCAATTTCAGAATACTTGTGATTTTGAAAATTTTATAATAATGCTGGTAGTACACATTGCATGTTAGCAAATTTATAGAAAGGAATGGGCTATTTGATATAGATGGAACATCATACCTTCTAGCTTGTGGTTTTACATGCATGTTTGAAGTTTTTGTTTTTTCATGCACTTTTTTGCATTTTGTTCCTCCCTTTCCAACAGGAATCCCATCCAGAATCCCATCTTAGAGTTCCTGCAATTGTGAGCGCCCTCGAAAAGATGAAGCTCACTGCAAAGGTATTCAGAATTGCATGTTATTACTATTTCTTGTTTACTTGCTTTTCTCAGTAACTTGGTTGTATTTAATTATTATACCAATTACTTTTGTGGTTATGAGTTCTGCTCACTTTTTCTTTGTTATTTGCAATTTCTGCACTTCAATGTCTAGTAGGAACTCTTTACATTATTCTGCATTTTGAGATCACATCGTCAGAAGTTCTTTTAGATTTTAGGTTTCAGAGGATGGTTTCTCCTCTCTTGTCAGGTTTCTTGTCTAGAGTTGCAATTTTTTCCCCTCTTCGGCCTTGCTTTTTTTTTTTTCTTTCTTTCCGCTATTTTTGGATTTTGATAGCAGGTTGCATCAACTTCAGAATCATAGGATTTTGTTTCTTTTCTCTTGTATCAAGGAGACTGATTATTTGACCACCAAAAAGGTCGTAATTAGCCTAAAGTTGAATCCCGACTATTTTGGTGGCTGCACTTTTAGGAGCAATAATGTGTCCTAAAAACTAGGACCGTTCATGCTGATTTGAGACAAACAGATTTCAATATTTGGACATCATGTCTGCAATAGAATTCTGTTAAGTTGCTGACATAATGCATATAAAATGCCAGCAAAACAGAAAAGATCAGGTTGTTGCAAGTGTAGATCACCTCGAACACCCCCACTCAAAATAATATTTTCTTTGCTATAAGATACAATAGCATAGCAGAATCATGAAGGGGCAATGCTTGTTTGAATTGAGTTCTTATGTTAATAAAATTTACTAGTAGAAATGATTTTTTCTTTAGTCAACGTACATGGACTAAAATAGTAACTGAAATCAAACTTCAATGGCTAAATAATATTATCCTTCTTTTATTTGAGTTCTTTAATCACGGGTTCAAATCCTTGAAACAGCCTGTTTGCTTGCGGGGGTAAGGCTGCCTACATATGACCCTCCCTAGATCCCATCTGGTGGGAGCCGTGTGCACTGGATTTTTGAACTAGAAAACATGATTTTTACTTTCGAACTTGTGGTATAATTCAACTCTGGTTATGATGCCATTTAACCTTGTAATACCAAAAAAGTTCACATGCAAAGAGTAAATTCTTCTCTCTTTACTACTACGTCATTATTGTTCATTTGTTTCTGTTCAAAAGTACTGTTCATGTGCCCGTTAATTTCTCCAAAACATCCCCATAAACCCTCTTCTGTGTTCTTTTTGCACCTTTAACATATTCTCATACATCTCTTGCCCCAATACATTTACCCATTCCAGCTTTAAATAAACTCAAACTTAAGCCTTAATAACAAGTTCTAATTAATAATTTTCCTAATTTTATTTGGGTCCCTAAATATTTAAAATTCAATAAATAATTTATTTAATAATCGGGTGGATGAAATTGCACTGAAAAATAATGTTTAGGGGCTGTTTTGTAATTTTTGGACCCATTTGAAGAGCCAAAGCAACTTCTGGGGTCATTTGGTAAAACGCGGAGGGACTAATATGCAATTTTCCAAATTCTGTTAAGCGGCTGGACTCAAATGTAAACGGCAGCAAAGTTCAGGGGTCGAAATGTAATTTTCGGACTTACTTGCGCACAGACGAAAAGCGGGGGGACCTGTTCTGAATTTTCCAAAACGCAGCATGTGCGCGCGTTTTCCTCTTCTCCTTCCCCTGTTCTGGTTTCGTTTTTCCGTCGCAGCTTCTTGGGCCTTCTCGGCCCGTTGCTGATTCCGGCGACCAACGGCGGCAAGGCTGGTACGGTTGGACTCCTCTCGACGGCGGCTACTTGTTGGGACCCTCAAGGCGGCCGGACGATGATCGGAGACGGCGTAATCACCGTTTGAAGTTTCGACTAACAGTTGAAATTTCCGGTTTTCAAGTGCTTCGTTCGTCGCCGTCCGGCGGCGGTTGGACGATTTCTCACCGGCAAAAGACTCCCCTCACCGAGTACTACAACTCTACAAGCTCGGATTTTTGATTAAATACAAGAAATCAAATCCCCTATTTTGAATTTTGGTTCTCTGTTTCTTCTTCGGTTTCTTCTTTCTATTTTTTTTTTCTTTTTTTCTTTCTTTCTTCTTTTTTTTTTTCGTTTTTCTTCTCTTGAATTTTTGTCTACTTCTCCAACTTATTTATTGTTTTATTTATTTTATTATTATTATCTTTTTCAAATCTTATCCCTAATTTTATTAATATTATTATTATTATTATCATTTCATTTATATACATATACACATATATATTTATTCTTATAATTATTATTATTATTTTTATCATTTTTATTATTACCATTATTATTTAAAAATAAACGTAAAATTTATTACTAGTCTAGATTCCGGGTATTACAGGGAAACCTAGCAACTGTAATGTTCCAAGGTTCAATGTTGAAGAAGATGAAAAGTTTAAAATCAGTCACTTAATTCTTCAACTTTTTCAAAAGGGTCCGGAAAAATTATATTTTTATCCTTTCACCGTTATTTTAACAAAAAAAAATAGACAAAAGGATATATTTGTTTAACGGAATTAAAATCTAGGGACATTTTTATCAACTGAAAAAAAGACGGAGAGAAAAATATAGAATAGAGTAAAACCCAAGGAGGTTTTTGTAAATATCATTTTTTTATTTTAAAATAGATAAATCTCTATATATTACCTTCATTACATAAGACATTTCAAACTACTAGGTTGATCTCGCTCCTGAGACACGTACACCCGGAAGTCACTTTAACAACTAAAGGAACAAAGAGAAAAAGATTCCTTTCCTGCGATTGAGGAGTTTCCACAGTCCCAAGCATCAAACAAGAAGGAAGAAGGAAGAAGGAAATAGCCCGTTTTTTATTTTGCTATCTTACCTAGATTCATATATTCAAATGCGATAAATACTATTTTATCGTTAGGTTTTGGTCATAAATACTATTTTACATCGTGTTTTGGCAGATGTGAAAAAACTCACGAAGTGTTTGGCCAAAAATACTAATATAACACCGCGTCGTTAATTTTTAAAGGAAAATGTGTAAAATTTAATAGAAAATGTGTAAAATTTAACGACGCGGTGCTATATTAGTATTTTTTACCAAACAGTTCGTGATTTTTAGCACATCTGCCAAAATATGATGTAAAATAGTATTTATCACCAAAGCCTAATGCTAAAATAGTATTTATCCTTATTCAAATAGATAAGTTGAATACAAAGTTTAAAATAATTATTTAGAATTAAAAAACATAAAATAAAAAAAAATAGAAGTGGCATGAAAACACTACTAACAATAAAAGAAAAGAAAATGGCACAAGTTCTCACTCCTAGCTAACACGACTCTTCCTCCAAAAGTGATGTATGGTTGCTCGAAAAAGCGGAGGAGTGTTAACCAGAGACCAACCTGGATTTTTCGAAGACCCGAGTTTCTTTAATTTTCCGGGTTCACCCCGTCTTCGTAACCGTCTTCGTAACTGGGTCGCCGTCCACCCGGCCGGATCCAACAACATTTAAAATTATCATATTTGGCAGAGAAAAAGCACTATTTTTGTTAAATGAACAAACTGCCCTTTTTCTTCAATTGGACTCGTGAAGATTTTGTAACCCTTTTTATCGACGGCCCTTTCTACTTAACTGAAGAATGTGCAGCAGATTTGAATCAAATTGCTTTTGAGATTACACTTTTTATTTGTGAAGCATGTGCAACTCTTTTGAACAGTAATTAAGTCAAATAACACACACGTTCCCGTAAGACAACATTCAAAGCCCATCAATATAAAAATTAAAACTAGACTTGGAGGGGTGCGCCAGGCCCTTGCAGCAGTGCAACGCATGGGCGACGCGCGAAGGACCAAGCAGCAAGCTACCTTACGGACCTTCCCCCATAAAAAATTAATTTAATATCGAGTGGACCGTTGGCCCACGTATCAGATATTAAACTGATAAGAACAGATACTACACTTGATCTTAGCCAAAAGGCCGAGAAAGGTATGAAGACTTTAGCATCCGGTTGTTGCTTTTATATTGCTCTTTCTTTGTTTCGCGTTCTTCCTTGCCGATGTGGGATTAAAAGACAGTTGAGTAAAACACATGATGCGACGTCGTCCTAAGGCAACAAGACGTAATGCTGAAGTCGGCATTCATATATAATATATAAGATAAATTACTAATTTTATTGACATTTCAATACGAAATTTTATTACTTAGACAACAAATTCAGACTATTAAAATGGTAATATAATCAATTCCCCTTAAAAATTAAAATTTTAGTAAATATAAATATCATTCTACCAATGTCATTTTGTATAGTGAGTTTAATTAATATAACTTAAATTAATTAATAAAACGTCACTTTTCTTATTATATGTATAAAGCATTTGAGGTAATTAAAATTATTATATGTATATAACATCTTTTACATTAAGATTTCCAATTGAACATCTCTACAATTTTCATTTGTAGCAATTTATTTTTACTAAACCATACAATATGAAATAGTTTTCTCTTTTAAATACACTTATTATCAAATTAGCAATAATTATTATGGGATTGTTTATACTTATATTTGTTTAATGATTGTATCAAATACAAATTATATATGCATGGTTGTTTTAATTATAAAATAAATGAATGTATTTTAAATAATTTAAGAAAATCATTACAGAAGATGCATATTTCTCACATGTTTTTTAAAGGGAAAGCTTTCATGGTAGTGCATGTTGTTTAGCTCATCTTGTACATGAGATATATTGTTTTTGCTCAAACAAATCTTGTTCTTGTAATTTTTTCATAAAATACTAAATATAATCGTGATATTTTGATTTTTTTTTTTGAAAAAAGAAAACTTACACTCTGTAATTTTTAAATATAAACAAATTAATAATTTTTTTAAAATTTTTAACTCATGCAACCCATAAAACTATATATGAAAATAAGGACTTTTATTTTATATAAAAGTTAAAAACAATATAAAGTAAATTAATGACACTATATTCACTAAAAATGGCATTCCTATGGCGAAGGCTTAGTCTCCAAATGTATAAATATTGGCCATGATTAAGTGAAGAAGAAAATTTCAGTGCTTAGGAGAGAAACATGTTTAAGGCTCATGGCCGCTTCATATCCCGAAATCTTGGAGCTTAGTTCACTAATTATGGGAGGAAAAAGTACTATAAATCTAAGAAATTTCAGTTCAAGAAAACAAAAAATATATACAAAATGAAGAAATTTGAGTTTTTAATATTTTGTATTTCAATCTTTATTTCATTTTCTTCATCTTTTGCTCATGCTCCTCCAGCTCAAGAAACACCACAAACTCCTCCGCCTCAACAAACCCAAAGCCCTCCACCAACCCCTCCGCCGCAAGATACCCAAAACCCTCCTCCTACCCAAGAAACACCAAATCCACCTGGTGGTAACGTTGAATTCAATTTTAAAGGATCATTTAAGAAGGTTTATGCATTTGGAGATTCATATACAGATACTGGTAATTGCTTTTTCGTTGAAGGGCTAAAAAGTTTTCTTGCTAAAGTATTTAGCAGCTCATCTTATGCTAAATCTAACTTGAAAGGCCATAGATTAAGCAATGGACGATTGGTGATTGATTACCTTTCTGATGATATTGGTTTACCTCCATTACAAGCATATAAAGATGCTTCTGCAAATTTTGCTTCTGGTGCTAACTTTGCTGTGGGTGGATCAACCTGTCTTTCTAGCGAATTTTTTGCTAGCCAGAAGATTTTTCGCAGTTTGATGTGGAAAGCAGTTCCTGATAACACTTTGGAACAAATTGAATGGTTTAATACTTACCTTACTTCTGTGGGTTGCAAAGGGATGGATGAAGCGCAATGTAAATCTCAAGTTCAAGGGTCATTATTTTGGATTGGTGCTTTAGGTTCTAGTGATTACGCAAGAATTCTAGGATCTTCATTTTCTGGTAAATCGCTCTCTGAAGCAGCTGTAGATCATGTCAGCCAATTCCTTCAGGTACAAATTCAAAACAACCTTTTTCAATTCATGGGTTATAACTTGGTACTGAGAGTTTTGTTCCCTTTGCGAGGCTTAAATCTGGATGAATCAGCACCAGGGTTTGGTGACTGGAAGCCAGATTTTTTTATGTGTTAAAAATGTTGCTAAAGATTGTTCCTTTCCCTCCCTTGCAGGCATTGCTAGATAGAGGAGCAAAGTACATTATAGTTCAAGGGCTACCACCAGCAGGTTGTTGTCCATTACAAATGTCTTTGAACAAAGGGAAAGAACTTGATGAAATGGGATGTTCAGCAGAAGTGAATTCAATGATAAAAGCACATAATGAACTTCTCCAATCAACCTTGGAAACATATAGGGAAGAACACAAAGATTGTGTAATAGTGTATGCAGATACATGGAAAGCATATGCAGAAATATTAAAGAACCACAAGCAATATAATTTCCAAGAACCATATAAGTCCTGTTGTGGAATGGGAGGAGAACTCAATTTTAACTTAAAACATCTTTGTGGGGCAATTGGCACTTCTATCTGTAAGAACCCTCAGAATTATATTAGTTGGGATGGAATTCACTTCACAGAAGCTATGAACAAAGAATTAGCCGTGTTTTTTTTCCAGAAAGAAGGCTATTGTACTCCATCTTTTAGCGTTTTGGTTGAAGCTGCTAAGAAAGGCTCTATTTCAGTTGGCGGTGGCGGTGGCGGTGGCGGTGGTGCTTCTAGTAAGGAAGGCTCTGTTTCAGTTGGCGGCAGTGGTGCTGCCGGTAAGGATGGCTCCGGTTCAATTGGGGGTAGGGGTGGGGGTGGCAGCGGAGCTTCTGGTGGATCCGTTTCAGTTGGGGGCGGGGGCGGTGCTTCCGGTAAGGAAGGCTCCGGTTCAGTTGCCGGGGGTGATGCTGGTAGCAAGGATGGCTCCGTTTCGGTTGGCGGTGGTGGTGGCGGAGCTTCTAGTGGTTCTGTTTCAGTTGCGGGTGGCGGCTCTTCTGGTAAGCAAGGCTCCGATTCAGTTGGTGGAGGTGGTGCTGGCAATAAGGATGGCTCCGTTTCAGTTGGGGGCAGTGGAGGTGGTGGTGGTGCTTCCGGTGGTTCCGTTTCAATTGGGGGTGGCAGTGCTTCCGGTGGTTCCGTTTCAGTTGGGGGTGGCAGTGGCGGTGCTTCCGGTGGTTCCGCTTCAGTTGGGGGTGGGGGTGGCGGTGCTTCCGGTGGTTCCGTTTCAGTTGGGGGCGGCGGCGCAACCCGTAAGGAAGGCTCCGGTTCAGTCGGCGGGGGCAGTGCTTTCGGTAAGGAAGGCTCTGGTTCAATTGGGGGTGGTGGTGGTGGCAACGGTGCTTCCGGTGGTTCCGTTTCAGTTGGGGGTGGCGGTAGCAGTGCTACCGGTAAGGAAGGCTCCAGTTCAATCGGGGGTGGTGGTGGCAGCAGCGGTGCTTCCGGTGGTTCCAATTCTATTGGGGGTGGTGGTGGTGGCAGTGCTTCTGGTGGTTCCACAATTGGCAGCGGCGGCAACGCTTCCGGTAAGGAAGGCTCTGGTTCAGTTGGCAGCGGTAGTGGTGCTTCCGGTAAGGAAGGCTCTGTTTCAGTTGGAGGTGGTGTTAGTGGCGGCAGCTCCTTCAGTAAGGAAGGCTCCATTTCAGTTGGGGGTGTTGGTGGAGGCGGTGGTGCTTCCGGTAAGGAAGGCTCAGTTTCAACTGGGGGCAGTAAGGAAAGCTCTGTTTCAGGTGGTGGTGGTGGTTCTTCTGGTAATGAAGGCTCTATTTCAGGTAGTGGTGGTGGTGGTGGTACATTTGGTAGGAAAGGCTCTTTTAGTTTTAGTTATTCTAAGGACGCCTCTGTTTCATTTGGTGGTGGTGGTGGCAGTAGTGGTACTCCTCCTTAGGCTAATTAAGCTTTGTTCACCATTAGAGAAGCTGCTCAAAGAAGAAAAAATGGCAATTTTGTGTGTTTCTTGGCTCAGGAAAAAGTCTATCAGCCTTCAATAAGGCATAAGTTTTGTATGTAATGGTTAAGAGTAGGAGTTTTGACCTTCCAAGTTCCTACTTTGTTAGATTTATTTAATAATTTACCAAAAATAAGGAATTAGAAACATTTTGGCAATATTTTAGACTTTAATTGTTTATTTACCATGAGCATTGATAGTTCAATAAACTTCGACTAATTCAACTCACTAATTAGGGAAAAAACATTCAGACCACTCCATCCCAACACCCGTCGTTGGCTATTAATAAGAAATCTGTATCTATAATAAGAACAAGAAGCATACAAATAATAGTTTCCAGTATCACTATACACATCTTGAAAATTTACTTCTTCAAACCACTTTCCAGTCCAATTAGTGGTATTATGAAAATCTAAATTGGTCATTACAAGGTATAAACACTAATCATACTTCCCAACCCCAAGTACATTAGTAATTTCAAGAGCATGTTCGTTGCTCGTAAGGCTTATAAAGAAGTAAAGAACTTTCCCACAATGAGATCAAGGAGACCCAAAAAAAAGAAAACTATTCTGTGAATGAGCGATTTTATATCAAGTATTTGAGCAAAAGCATGCAGAAACTCATGAAGAATGGAAACAATTGTGCGTACCGGACTCTATTTACATTTGAGGGTCGGCTTTTGCAATCTGTACGTGTCTCTCTTTTCATCTTCTTTCTCATTTCACATTAGATACTCATAGTATACTAAGAAAAGAGCATCTGGATAATATTTCGGCAAGCTATTGATGTAGAGGTAGAATCGCAGCAAATCTTCTTTGGTAACTGTTTTAGTATCAACCACATCATTGTTACAAGTTAGCACCCATAAGTCTTCTGAGTTCACTCTTTTTAGGCTGCCGCGACAAAAAGGGCAAGACGCCGACCTTGTGTTCCTATAATTGAGGAGAAGGAATGTAAATAACGAGAGAGGGGATGTAAATATAAAAGATATTTGGCATTTTGTGTATTTTAGCGGTTAGTGATTACTTACCAATTGTGGTAGCATTTGATGCACATGGCATGACAACAATTCGGCATGACCATTTTGGTGCAAGGCTCTAAGCAAATTCCACATTCATCTTCTCGCTCTATATCAAAATTGGAAAGCCTAATATCTCCTCCTTCCACACTATTCTCCTCCAAACTCTCCATTTCCAAATACCCTTCTTTAACATCTTCCAACTCCTCCAAGCTACCATGAAGCCGTTGAAGAGATGGTAATATAACACCTAAATTTCATTTTTTATCGAAATGAACAAAGTCAAGAAATGTACATATCAATAACTATTGCAAAGTAGTTAATGTTAATTGGACATTGCTAGTCTTCTTCTCATTTTAGCTTATAAAAAGCACTTAATAAAAAAACAACATTTTTGCTATTTTTAAGCAATTGCAAACACCCTCTTGGTGTCCATTTCCATTTCTATCCCAAGCAGTTGAAATGCAATAAGAAAGATTACACACCATAAAAATCCTTAATTGTTGCTTTCCTTCCATGCGTAGGTAATTTTGGTCTACCATCTGCATATACCTACATTGAATCAAAAGCGAAGAATAAACTATCAAATGAATTAAATATATGGCCAGAAATGGAAAATCATGAAAAGAGTCAGTAGGATAAGAATTGAAATAACCTTATATACGAGTATGTGGAAGAGATTAAGATACCGGGGGAGTAAACATAAACACGAAGAATTTATCCGTTGTAACAGAAAAAGAAAGAGAGGAGTCCATTGATTGTAAACTAATTTCATTTGAAGACGAGCACCGCTTTTGCCTCTTGGAATTGCAGCAGCCCTAATACACCATTGTTGATTTCAATTAGCATATTAATTAACCCAAACCCACGTTATAATTTCACTTTCTAATTAGAATATAACATAAGTATAATGCTAATTACATCTAAAGATCAAATCTTTCAATCCATTTTGCTAACAGCAAAGAAGGGGTTTAGCCGTTTAGGTTTATTTTGAAATTCCCACATACAGTTTAATGTTTCTGTCTGTAAAACTCCCGAATTTGACAAATTCTAAATTACCCAAATGAAAATTCAACATGAAAACAGCACAAAATTGGTACCTTTCTTTCCTCAATTATCACAAAATCAAAATTCATGAGGATGGTAATCATAATCACAGATATAATTAAAAACCCAGGAACAGGAAAATTTGCAACATAACAAAAAAAAACAAGAACAACCCATTTCAAAAAATAAAAAACAGAAAAACTAAATTGGGAAAAAAAAAAAAAAAGGTAAGAAAAGAAGAAAAATTCAATGATCAGAGAAGAAAGCTTACAAGGCATTAGCATGTTGAATATCAGCCTCAAGAACTGTAAGAGAATCCTGGTAAGAAGACTTGGCAAGCTGTAAATACACCATCTCCATCTCTATCTAAATTTCCCAGACCAAAACAAAATTACAGAGACTCCAAAAGGAAAGCTGGGTTTTATGTCTGAAGAAGAACCTAAGCCACCACCATAAATCAAAAGAGAGCTCAAAAAAAAGCTTCCTTTATAGGGCGGCTGTGAAAAAGACTGTATTTTTGTGATTTCCCAAATAGGCTTTTATGGTCAGAAAAATTAAAAAGGAATCCAAATTATAAAAATACGTGTATTTGGTTGACGATGATGAGGAGGTGAGATGGTGTTTGTTTACTTGTTGAGAATGCTTTGATTTATAATCTTTTTGTTCTTATCTTATTCTTTTGTTTTTGCTTTTTATAAATGGTATAGTATTTTTTAAAATTATTAAATTCTTAGTATTATTATAATAATTAACATTTGATTAATTTTTATGTTATATTATTATTGTAATAACAATTATTAATATGGTATTGTCATTATCTTATCCTGACGTATGAATTATGCTAATCTTTGTAATATCTTAGTGCGGCTTTTATTACATGTTTAATGTTATGACTCATTATCCTTTTTTTTTTTTTTAAAGATAAGTTATTTTTTTCAAAGAGAGGTTACCATTTTGAGTATTGTTCACAAGAATAAAAAATATGAATGAATTAGTAAAAACATTCAACACAAGATTTAGACCGCGTGCGATAATAATTTTTTATTTTTTGGCATTTTGTGACGTTACTTTCAAGAATTATTAGAGATTTATATAAGATTTATAGACTAATCTCAAATTAATTGTTGCTTGCTAAAATTGTTAACACCTAATTTTGACAAAGTGATATTCTTTGATCAAATAACAATAAGAAAATTTGTGACATTTTTTTTTTCTATTTCAAAAATTAGTTTTTATTCCCAAGTTATGAATTATACAATCAAATGAATGGATTTAAAAAGCATGATTAACTGTTTTATTAAATGGGTTTGTTTGGAAGAGTATCCAATACTTTTTATTATTATTAATTTAATATTTTAGGTACACTAATATTTTTTAGAATATTATATTAAACTGTAATTAGGTATTCAAGTTCATTATTATTGGAGTTGTCTTTTTAACATTTAATAATTTTTTTGATTGATTGTTATTTAGGTTGGGTTCTAAAAAATTTGGTAGGTTTCTGATGCAAAGGAACCTCCAATAATAATAAGGTCAACTAATATTTAATGTCAATACTTAGGGAATCATTTAAAATAATCAATTATTTAATCCTGCTATTGGAGATATGAATCATGCAATATCAATTATATAATCCTGCTAATATATTTTAATTAACATGATTTTCTCTTTGAAAAAAAAAATTAACATGATTTTATTATATTGAGCAAAGAAGTAAAATATTACTAGCATACAAAACACAGTTATTTAAAGTCCAACAAAACAAAACAAAACAAAAAAATTTGTAAATAATTATTGAAAATGAATAAACATTGTTCAAACAATAAATTTTGTCCAAACATGTCCCATAACTATAAAAGGTTGTTCTAGAATAGTGTCTGAATTTTTCAAAAAATGATTGTGGCTGATTTTAGCTTAGGTAGAAAATGATGCAATAGCCCATAATAATTCAAAGTGATGATTAATTAATGATAATACAATTCAAAGTTATTAATTTATTATATATGTTAAGACCTGTCCAAACAGAACCCAAAATAAACTTGGACCACAAGGCTATCCAAATATTATACCAAACTATTTGGTAAGGCAACTAAGAAACCTTATGCATCAATACAACTCATATAAACATCATTATTAAATACCAAAATTGTTTGATTCTTCATGATAACAAAATAGCAACATTAGGATTCCATGTCTATAATAGATTGGTAAACTAGTTTTTATTTCATTAATTAATCAATAATGATTTCTAACTTCTTTTACAAGTGTAATGAAAATAATTCTAAACCTATCACTTTCAATCAGTTTAAGGAAATAATCAATCTTTGATTACAAATACAAACTTATGGCAAAAGTTTGGAATTTTTACAACATATATTACAATACATGTTCAAAAGAAAAAAAAAACATACCAATTATATACCTAATTCAATAAGTCAAAGAGAAGAATATAAAGGGTCTAACTTTACACTTATAAATTATAATGAAGTGTTAATCTTTGCATATAACATGTTTGTTTAAGTCTAAAAAAAGGAATTATACAAAGAAAAAAAAAGTGAGTATTTGATAAAATTATAAGTTGTTTTTTATAGAAAATTTTTATAATTATCTGGCAACAGGAACAAGGGAGCCATTGGACAAGTCAGGGCTTTCAATTTCAAGAAAGCTTGTGAGTAAAGTTTTCCTTGAAGATTGTGCTTTGCAGCTTCCACTTGCAGAAAGTTTATGGGAAGCATCTGTTCCTTTCTCAATCTTGATAGCATCTTGTATAGCTAATATCACTTCTTGCATTTTTGGCCTTGAAACTGATCTTTGTTCAACACATTGGATTGCTACTTCTGCAATTCTCCATATTGATTCTATTTTAGCATTTCCTATTATAACAGAATCTACTATGCTCACCACATCCCCTTTTCTAATCAGAGCCCTTGCCTACAAAATTTGCATCTTAATTAGTACCAAATTGTCTATAAAGTTTGTCGAATACCAAAATTAACGAATTTGACAAATCTCAAGGACTAAATAGTAATTTTACGTATATTGTAAAGATGGTATGGAACTTGCAAATATAAATACTATTTAGTGTATGAAGTTTATCAGACAACAAAATTAGTGAATACTGATGAACTTCAGGGACTAAATAGAAATTTTAGACTTTCAAAGAGAGTTGGGAACTTGTAAGTATACATACCCAATGAACAATGTTCAATTCAGCACCAAAATCTTCTGTGGAAACAGGTTTTTTCCCTGAGACAAGTTCCAGAAGAACGACTCCGAAACTATAGACGTCACTCTTTTCAGTCAGTTGCTGATTTGCATAGTACCTGTTAAAAGAACAAACATGATTGGTTGAGTACATAAATCAGGATAAAATAGTAAATTATGCAGTTTTGCAGCTTACTCAGGATCAAGGTAACCAACTGTTCCTCTTGCGACACTTGATATATGTGTTAGATCATCTTCAGCTTGTCTTGAAAGTCCGAAATCCGAAACTTTAGCTCTCATATTGATGTCTAGCAGAATATTGCTTGTTTTTACATCTCTGTGTATAATGCTGGGGTTGCATCCTGTGTGCAAGTAATCAAGTCCTGCAAAACATCTACAATCGTGTTTATTCTATAAATTTCTTAAAAAATAATAATAATAATAATGCCCGTAAGCTGTGACTGTTAGTTCAGACACCATAAACTCTGTCCTTTACATAGTTTATCACATGTTCAAACAAAATGTATAAACAAATGACAAATTTATTGAACCTTTGGCTGCATCTTCAGCAATCCGCAGTCTAGCTAGCCAATCCAACCGTTTCGGGTAGGTAGAATCTGAAGTATAATGCATAGGAATATCAGTTACAGACAATAATATCAGAAATTTGAAAGAAAATATGCCAGAAAAGTTGATTAATGTAATGCAAACCATGTATATGGTCCCTCAAGGTTCCATTGTGCATATATTCGTAAACCAGAATGCGCCGATGTTCTTCTTCGCAAAATCCAATTAAAGGAACCAAGTTCCTGTGATGAATTCTTGACAGTAGAGCAACCTGCAGGTATTGCAAATTCCACAAGTTCAAACTTTGATAATAAAATTTCAACCTGAATTCTAAAACAGACATGCATATGGGTTTACCTCATTCACAAACTGCTGTCTCAGATGACTAGTCGAATCATCGGCCATAATTTTGACTGCTACTTCCTTTCCATCTTTCATTTGGCCATAGTAGACAGCTCCAAAACTACCTTTGCCAATTTTCTTGGCAAAATTGTTTGTAGCTTCTTCAAGCTCAGAGAATGAAATATAGTATGAAACACCTTCATCTAGTAGATGCCAACCCCGAGAAACAGCATGACCAGCCAAAGGTTTGGTACTAGTGCGCGTAGAGTTTCCTGGTGATGCAACAATAAAGGCAACAAAAATGCAGAAAATCCTGCAATATAGTAATTACTAGAGGGGAAAAAAATGAGTTCTGCATTACCTTGGTCATTGGCTTTCTGACTCGATTTCTTCCTTCGCAGATTGTGGAGGTACACTAAACTTCCTAGTAACAGAACTAATAGAACTACAAGTATGCCAATTGAAATTCCGAGTACCAACTTAAAATGCAGCTTTTTTGTATCTTCTTTATGTAGTCCAGAATTATCTTCATAGCTGCAAGATAATATTTGCCTTATAAATTCATGAAATACCATTATTTAGAAAGTTCGGCTTGACTCATTTCAGCTTTAACACACTCACTTAATAATTACTTTCCCAGTTAGAAGTGATGAAGGCATTTCCCCACTAAAGGAGTTGTTCTGTATGTACCTGCCATGAAGAAAATAATGTCCGACAAAAAAATATAATGTTACAAGTGAACTCGGTTCTATTGCAAAAGGATTCATATTTTGAAAATCCAAAGGTTTAACTTACAATTCTCTTAAGTTTCGCAAACTACCCAAGTACTTGGGTATTGAACCAGAAAGTTTGTTTTTCTCCAGATGCCTGCATATGCATTTGAATAAGGCAGGAAATGGCTTCGTCAGTTCTCGCTAGTTGAACGCAGATTCGCATAAAAAAGCACAATTATGAAGGTATAGTTACAGGAGTAATTGAAGGAAATGTAAAGTGCAAAACTTACACAATTTTCAAATTAACAAGATTGCTAATGTCTGGTAGTGATCCTGTGAGGAAGTTACCATCCAACCATCTAAGAAAATGAAAAGAATTACAACAGTGATTGATTAGAAAAACAAGTATAAGTAATTTAAATCATAATATCACTTACATTTCTTCCAATTTCTCCATGTTATTAATCACAGGAGGGATCTCCCCTATCAAATTTTTTCCTGACAGTGCACTGCTCAACAGGTCAGTTCAATACATCTCTTATAAGGCCTACTGTATCTAAGAAGAATTTTTTCTTTTACATTTTAATGATTCGTGGTGGTGTAGTTGAGGAACAATTCACCCACTCCCACTGTGCTGGGACACAAGGGTCACCTCTTTCGTTCGCCCAAGAACTTCCAAGGGACATGGATCGAAGAGCATTAAGAGCAATTACTGCAATTGGTATATCAGAATATTATATGCTATATGCTTAATAAAAATACAAGAACATTCTTTCACATATTGTTAAATGATCATATCATGAACTTACCATCTTGGTTATCAGTCTTTGATTCAATCTTCACATACTTACTAATCTCAATTGCATTCAGAAGTGGTCCTTGACTTGAATCACGTGTCTTAACAAACGAAAATGACAGAACAAAATCAAAACTCACATTCATGTAACTGGGTTCATAAAGCCTGAAGCTTCCATTGGCATTTTCTGCAATATTCACTACTGCATTGCTATAATCAGGGATATAAGGTTGCATCAGTTTGAATTTTCTTGTCTCATTTGCTCCTAAGTCTTCAATTTCGGCAAAATATGCATATGCTCTTGCATTTGCAGGAAAATCTTCAAGATTCAATCTATAGTTTAGCATTCCTTCTTTGCCAACCACAGCTGTTTGCATTACTTTGACAGGAGGATATTCTCTTGTCTGAATATCTACGTTCTTTGATGTGCTTATTCTAACTGTACCCGGCGCCACCCCTACAAGGAAATTTGGCCTTTTAACAAGATCTGAGTCCCAAATTCTATCATAAGGGTCATCTGGGTACCTGTGTGAGAGAGAGAGAGAGAGAGAGAAAGATAATGTCAAAATTTGGTGCTAATATGTATTGCATTTACACTAGAACTGAACTTTAAGACTCCAATGGGAGAAACAAAAAATAATAATAATAAACTCAGCTTACCTTAAAGGATATTCATTTGGAGCACCAAAATTCACTCTAGCAGCTAACTTTAGGAAGAAACTATCCTCATAATCAGTTGCATACATTGAAAGGTTTAGAGGTCGAAGCTCAATGGTAGATACGAAGGGAGAACCAGTAGTAGCACAACAGATGCACACATCAATGGAACTTGAAGGAGCCCTTATAATCATTTCCCTTATATACACTCTTGAAGAATCCAATATTGTCATAGTAGACCACTTGGTTGCATCCAAGTAGAGATCAAATTTTGGGTATGATTCTTCATTTTCTAGACTTCCATATTGAAATGTTGCTCGAACCAGATACCGCCTTCTCTCTTTTGTGCCAAGATTGTAACAATACTTCTTGTTGTCTATAGGAAAGTCTCTGCGTTTTCGGTACTGTAATTCCCAGTTCCCATCTGGGTTTTTTACTTCTACTGATTTTCCGTAGTTCATGATTCCATTGTCTGATATCCATTCTAACCCAGTTTTTGGATCAGTATAGTTACTTGGGCTTCCACAGTCTATACTAATGAACTCTACAGATTAAAAAATATAACATAAGAAATCATAACAAATGTTCAAATTAAACTACATTAGTCACAAATCTAACGACGATCAAATACACAAATTGTCACTTTCAAAAATTCTACAAAAAAAAAAAATTCTGTGGAATTTGATCAAACAGGTGATATATTAGATTAGAGAGTCCTTTCATCTTTTCTCCTATACAAAAAGCAAGCAAACTCTATGCCTAAGATCAAGCAGAAATGTTTCATAATACACACTCAGTTCAAATTTAAATGCATTTATATAATGATTTGTTCATTAAAAACAATAAATTCATCTCAAATCCATGAAAACACAAAATTAACAACAGAAAACAAAGAAGAAGAAGAACACACATACCTGAAACTTGGCATACAGAAGAGGAAACAAAGAACAGAAAAAGAACCAGAAAACGAAAGTATAAAGCCATTGAAGAGCAGGAAGACAAAACCAATCCTTTTGATATAATTCTTTTTTTTTTTTTTTTCCAGAGATTGATAAAAATCTTATTTTTACACTGTTGAGCTCAGCATCTAACCCATCTTTTTCTTCTTCTTCTTCAGTAGCATTTAGTAGTCTGGTACTAGTATACAACTACTTGTTTATTAGCTTTAAATTTCTCTTTTTTTTTTTTTTCTTTTCTTTTTGATTGATTGATATGAAATTTATTAAAGTTCATTCACAAGTCACAGTCTCTTGTTTGCTGAAGTAGGAATCTGCTTTTTCCAAGAAAAAAAGATTTCAAATTTGTCACTTTTAATTTGCTTTGAAAAAAGAGTGTAACACTGCAGAAAACAATGGGAGGTGAATCTGTAAAGTGAATACAGAATATCAACTTTTGAGTTTTCTTTTTTTTATGTTTTGTTTCTTTGGCTAAAAACAGAAAAATGTAGCAGTTGAGAAAATTAATTACTATTTTACCTTCAGAGTAAAAAGACATAACTGTAAATTGTAAATTACAGTGCATAAGAAAATTTGTTTCACTTATATATAAGTTATAAATTGTGGCAGTGCTTTGCCATTGATTTTGATTGTAATTGTGATTTGTATATATATATATATATATATATATATATATATATATATATATATATATATATATATATATATAAAATTCCTATTCAGTGTAATATATATATATATATTTTTTTTTTTTCATATTGCACCTCATATTATTGACATGTCACTCTTTATGTATTTCAATGGCCATAGTTATTCTGATTTTACGGGAGGAAAAAATAATCTAAACAAATTAATAATTTGTCAAAAAAATTGTAAATGAATTTAAACACTTACTTATAGATGGAGAGAGAGTACTTATTATTAAAATCCAATAACACATTGTAAATTAGATTTATTTTAATTTATAATTTAACAATTTTTAGACCATCACTTTAAATATAAAAAAAACTGAATGTAGATTATAAATTTAAAGATATTAGTATTTATGGACTTACAAGAATATTATATGTGAAAACAAGGGGAAAAAAATTGAATATGAGACTAGGAAAGGGACATTAGCTAGCCATGCAAAAAAAGCATCTATAAAGGAGAAGCATTATCACTAAGGATTTTATTTAATTATATGCTTTGCTTTAATTTACTTTGGCTTCATCAAACCACAAAATCTGCTTTTTTGCCTCTTTGGACCAACTTGTCTCTACCTTTACAAAATATATAGTACTAAATCATAGTAATAATTAATAATACTAGTACTATTAATGTTTGTTCCAATTAGGTCCCCGTTTCTGTGAGCTTGACAACAAATTCAAGGCAAAATGGGCCCAAAAAAATTAATATGAAAAATTACAAAAGTAAGCATCCCAAAATCAAGTTCTTTGACCCATTTCTTTTAGAGAGACGTGAGAAATTATGCAATTGAAATGAGAGCTATAAAAGTGTTTTTATGATTAGTAAAATGTTGCATCATTTTAGATTAAAATTTTTATTTTATATAAAGAAAATGTTATAGTTTGTTCCCAGCAAATCATTGAAATCTTTCTAGTTCAATTTATTTATTATCGATATATAATATATGATCCAACTGTTTATGTTCAATAGTAGAGTAAGACTATCGATATATAATATTGGTGAATCATGCTAAACTTCTCCAAACATGTAAGCTTGTTCTAAAACATATATCACCTCTCAATTTTTGAATCAATAATTAATATATATTATCAATTAAATTTAAAATTTATTCTTTTTGTCTAATAAGTAGTTTTTTTTTAGTTATACCAAATTAGATCAATAAATAAAGAGTAATCTTTTTATTTGGGCAAGTTTCTAAAGTACTATATCAACTCAATTATTGTGATGAGTTGCATTAGTAATTAGGAGATTGTCAATATCATTCATTTATCCTAATCTTACGCCTTTATATTTTCTGATATATTTATATAATAATTTATTTATTAAGACAATAATAAAAAGAATTAAAGCTTAAATTGTACAATAAGATGTGAGTTTTCATTTCTATCCATAAGAATATATTTGGGCTTGAGTTTAGATTTGGAGCTCAAGCTCAGTTCATTAAAATTTTTCAAAGTTCAAGCTCGGCTGAATAAGAAGCTTAAGCTCAAAAATTTTAAAATAAAGCCAACATTATGATATATTACAAATTAAACGAGTTAGCTAGCGAGTTCGTTTGTCGAGAGGCTCACGAAATTGTTTGAAAACACTTAAACATAATTGTTCATAAAGCAATTCGCGAGCTCAAGAACAAAACTCGAGCTTAGCTCATTTATTTAAGGAGTTCAATTATTTAGCTCGAAGTTTACTTGTTTAGCAAAATAAATGAAGTGGAAAGATTTTTTTGCAAGCCAAACTCCTCCGAATTATTCGTGAATGTATGGGTTCATTTACAAGTCCACTTGTAAGTTGTAACCAATAATAATGGGTCAAAAGCATTTTCAGGCCCTCAAAGTATATCTCATTTTTACATAAAGCCTCTCGATGAAGTAATAGCAATATTAAGCCCCTAAACTATCTGCGTGAATTACACAAAGTCCTTATTTGACAGAGTTAAAATCGCGTGTAATTCAAAGAAACGGTGAGCGCGTGAAGGACTTCGTAATACATTTCGAGGCCCTCAAACTTTACTAATTTTTTACATAAGGCCCATCGGCGAAGTAATAGCAATATTAAGCCCATAAACTTACAAAAAGTTATACACAGACCCTTTATTTAACAGATCTAATAGTGCGTGTATAACAAACTAATGGGAGGCGCATTAATCGATGTGCAAGCAACAAAACGACGTCGTTTTGAAATGGATTAAGGAAAAAAAAAATTTATTTCCTCCATCCTTCTGAACATAGTCGTTTTACTTCTTCATCATCATCACCACACAACCACCATCAGTACCACTTTCTGCCTCTCTCTTCATCATCATCATCATCATCACCTCACCACCGTCACAATGGTGGTTGGAATATCAAAGCAAATTAGCCAAGAACTTGCTAATTTTCAATTGAAAATTAATTGAATAGCCAGAAAAATAGAAAACGCAAACTGATTTCTTGCCAGTACTCTAGTATGATTTCTTGCCCGCGGCTTGAAAACTTTAGCGGCAACAGGGCATGGGTGGGGCTGACTTGAAGACCTCTGGCACTAACCAGGTTTAGCTACGTCCCTAAGGAGCAATGCATATTATTATTATTATTATTATTATTTGTGTTTAGAGTGAGAATTTGAATATGATCTATAAATTATACTAAAGTAATAGTGAGAAATCAGTTTGCATTTTCTATTTTTCTAACTATTTTGTTAATTTTCAACTGAAAATTAGCAAGTTCTTTGCTAATTTGCTTTGATTTTTCGGCTACCACCATAATGGTGGTGGGGTGGTGATGATGAAGAAGAGAGAGGCAAAAAGTGGGATTGATGGTTGTGGTGTGGTGATGATAATGAGGAAGCAAAATGACTACGTTTAGAAGGATGGAGGAAATAATTTTTTTTTTTTGCTTAATCTCTTTCAAAATGACGTCTTTTTGCAGCTTGCACATCCATTAACGCGCCTTCCGTTAGTTTGTTATACACACACCGTCAGGTCTGTTAAATAAGGGGTACATATATAACTTTTTGTCAGTTTAGGAACTTAATATTGCTATTACTTCGCCGATGGGCCTTATGTAAAAAATTGGTAAGGTTTGAGGGCCTTGAAATGCATTACGAAGTCCTTCACGCGCTCACTGTTTGTTTGAATTACATGCGTTTTTAACTCTGTCAAATAAGGGCTTCGTGTAATTCACGCAGATAGTTTAGTGGCTTAATATTGCAATTACTTCGTTGAGGGACCTTATGTAAAAATGATGTATACTTCGAGAGCCTGTAAATGCTTTTGGCCGTGATCTATTGTTTACGAGATCAAATTTCCATGTGTTTTGATAGGGGAGGGTCATCCCTATTATGTGACCATGAGTTAAATTCCAATAAAGAATTAAAAAAATAAAAAAGTGAGAAGAAGATCATATATTATACCTTGTAAATTTCAAAATTTTTAACTTATATTTTATGTATGTTTAAAAATGAATACAAAATTAATTATATAAAATAAGAAAATTTATATTTAAAACACAGATATAACCATATTATATAGTACACTATAAGTCATATATAGAAATCTGTTGAGCGGCGGCAATTTAGGACCATGAATTTTAACACTTTTTTTTTTAACTTTATTGAATTACGAAAGGTGTACTATCCATTTCATAAAATAATTTCAAACTATTGTTATTTTTGTACATTAAAAATAACAAATCTCGAAGAGAGCTCTATAAATAAATTGCGTTTCCTACTTTCTCTTCTTTCTTGGGTCCACATTTTGTTGTGCAACTAAAGTTGGTGGGTGCCAGCAGCAGCAAAGTGCCCCAAAAACAAAAAAAAAAAATTTTTTAATTTTTTAAATTAAGTGTTAGATTATACCTAGTTAGTCTTTATAGTAATTTTAATGGATCTTAATTTATAGAATTTGACTCAGTGTCATAAATTTAACATAAAATAATTAATATCGTTGAATTTGTAGTTATGTAAAATTTATAATAAACAATTAAATTATGTAAATTATAATCATTAAAATTGATCTCAGAACTGAATAGGCAAAATTTAACAACTGATATGAAAAAATAAAAAAAAAAATACAAATGAGGGGGTGTGGCAACTCTTTTCGAGATGTATTCCCAATCGTTGCTCCACATAATAATATTTATTGGAATATTGTTTAGCAGATTCGTCAAAATAAAAAGTCTGATTGATAAACAATGACTCTGGAGACGTTAGCTTTGACAATGACTTAGATATTAGTTGAGTGCATAATTTTTAGGAAAATCTTTCCATTTATCTAATGTATCAATCAAATAAGAGCAATTTACTTTCACATTGGCATACTCTAACCAAATTTATAGAGGTAAATTTCTCTGGCTACCCAAACTTTAAGGATTCAATGTGCATTCTTCAATTAGTAAAAAAAAAAATGCCCAAACTTTAATTTTGATTTCAATAAGAGCATGAGACCTGATCAAATATATTGAGCTACAAAAAAGATGATATCGCGATACATTGCCACTTAAGCCTTCACTTGGACTCCACATCAATTAGATAAATTTTATCGAAGGTATCTAACATTTAAAGATATTTTAAATTTAGTAGGGTGATAATTCGTGTTCATGGGTCGTGTTTGTGTTGTGTCAAATAATTTGTCAACCTATTTAACTTTAACCCTAAAACATCCCATTTAATAAATGAGCTCGGTTGACAAAACTTATTTGAAAGTCATGTCGTGTTGTGTCGGCCCTTGTAACCATTTTATAATAATGCCATTTAGTTAATTCAACCCATATAATTTTACAAATTCATTTATCACAATATTACATAAACTTATCTCATTAATCCATATTTTTTGACATAAACCATTTCACACATTTAATATGATAATAATATATGTTAATGTTTTTCACTTTAAATTAAATCCTTAAAATAATAATAATCCTTATTACAATAAATTTTTTAAGATGATTATAACAATCAAATTTAAAAATTCTAAAATGAACTCAATTAAAAATATCTAAATTATAATAAAAATGCTCAAATTTTTTAGCACTGTTATATTCAACATATAAAATAAATTAAATAATTAAAACAAAATTCATTAGGTAAAAAAAAACAAAGATTACGAATATCTTGGCTTTTTGGCTATTTGGTGGAGCAAGTGTGGATAGAAAAGGGTGGAAACCAAAAAGAAAGAAATTAAATTGAGTTTTTCTAGTATTAAACATCAAATTACTATTTTTGCTCTTATATTAAATGGGTTGATGCGTTGAACGAGTCAACTCGTTATCGAACCCGTTTAACTCCGTGTCAATAACATGTCATGTTATCCAGGTCGTCACCCATTTAGACTCAAATCTAACTCATTTATTTTCTGTATTAGCTGTGTTGGGTTCATGTGTCTTGACACATTTTGGCAGCCCTACAATTTATCACCCAAACTTAAATTCATTCAAAACGTTTCTCCAACCACTAATCGCTGCTGTCTCACTCCAGATTTATTTGTATTCCGGACAAAATAAAAAAGGAATTAATCAATCAAAAGAACTTCACAATGATTTTAAGAAACTTAAAATTTCAGGTACGGAAAACTTTAAAATATTGAAAATAATGTTTATTACAAAATTTATTTTTCCTTTTCAAATATTGTTGTTATTAAGGAGATGGGAAGAGTTTTTTCCTTTTTTTAAGAATCATATATAGAATGAAAGTATGGATTTATTTGAGGACAAAGGCGATCGAAAAACTGAAATTTCATGATTGTGCAAGGATTGCAAGTTTGAGCAAATGACTTTAGCTTAAATGGATAAAGCGATGGGCCTTCCTGGCCAAGGTCAAGATTTCAAATTCTATTCATGCCTTTTGCTAGGAGCTAAACAACTCGGTTTAAGATTTCAGTATCCAGCTGTAATTTTATCTTTCTGTTATTTGTGGTTATTCTAAACCTAATAGGATTGTATATATATACATGAATTATATAAAGCATTAAATGAATTACCCATTCCTTTCCAACTCTATTATTACTGTATTTCTCTACTATGGCATTAATTTTATA